>WNGS01008507.1:2916504-2951504 GCA_020271785.1 Procambarus virginalis
AATCATCTACCAGGGAGCTACAAATTAAAGCTAAAACAAGTCATTATGATACAAATTAACACATTTTTGCACTTATATGTTACTCTAGTTATCTATTGTCTGTGAACTTTTTGAGTATATGTACCTAGTGATCAGGGAGCTATCACCAATTAAAGCAAACACTGGTATTTCATTAGCAAATTTACCTCATTTTTGCACTATACAGGTTACTTAGTCTATGGTGGCTGGTTAAGTCTTGAGCTATATTGACTAGGTAGCATAGCAATGGCCCTGAACATCACTAGATAAATCGTACAATTCTAATTCCTTCAGCATATGAGACTGATAAACCAGATACTTAATGGTGGGGTAGATATGCAACAGTCATCTCTGTAGCCCCATGCCTAAAGTGGGAAGTGGGTAGCAAGATACTGAGCTGTACATATACACACATTTTTATGCGAGTGTTTCTAGAGACATAATACATTCCTAAGTATCATGGATTGTGTCATTGTGCAAGTACTTTCATTTCAGGTGTGGGCCAGATATCCACAAGAGTCCGAGAGCCACCTGTGCCAGCGTGGTATGGAAGCAATCTACCTCATTCTCAGCCCACCAAAACTTGTCCATATAGCCGCGACAAGTACGTCTCACGTCCAATAAAGACCAAATACAATAACTTGCGAGGTCTTACCTTTACAGAAGTGGAGTATGTAGGTGCAACGTCATGTAGGTAGAAATTATAGTTGAATGTTATGTAACACGTGAAGAACCACTATTAATCATTAGTGGATAAGATGCAAACGAGAAATTTGTTGTTGGGTTAATGTGAATTACAAAAACACTCAAATGTGCATTACTCACCAATAGCCTGACTGTAACATGGCATACCTTGCTAACTCCTCGTGTGCACTACGTGTGGTAACTCTTGTACTGCGCCTGAGACTTGGGGTGTTGACTACAGACTACAGTTTAGGTCTTCAGGGAAGACTACTGATAAAGTACTTTTAACATGCTTCCACCATCTAATGAACCATTTAAACACGTGCTAACTCGGTTGTTACTCAGTGGACTGATGACCGCCCTTTGAGACTGAATGGTCTGTGTGTGTAAATAGTGCTGAGTACAGTACAGTGGGAGATCATCTTATCTCCTGGGTCTAGTGGGCTCATGTTGATATCAGTTTCTAATGAGATGAGATAGATTACAAATTTATTTGCCTTATTCAATCCAACATTAATGATGAAAATATGATGTAGCGTTAGGTAATACAGGTACTGCCTTTTGATTTTGATTAAGGTGGAAGAAAGTATACATACAAACATAAATTCACGTGCTAGACTACCTCCCATCCTTGAATAGTGCCACTAGTAAGCACCATTACAAAACGTAGATTTAATTCTTCCACAAAACATTCTTCCTGATGGATGGTCAACTTATGAAACAGATCTACCCAATTAGTAGGCATGGTACCCAGTCTATGTATCATTATTATGGTTCCTACAACTATTGAAAAGTACAGTGGGTACTCTTGAATAACGAAGTGTCCCTGCTACGACAGTTTTTCGGAATACGACGCAAGATTTGCTCGAAATTTGTCCTCGGAACCACGAGGGTGCTGATACAGTCAGGAATAACCAGGACCGACTAAGGCCACGCGTGGTGGCATGGCGATTGTGCCTCAGTTTACCAGTGCTTCTCGCCCAGTGACTATCTTGCCAAAATTCTTCACAAGGATTTAGTTAATTTTGTTGTTTTTTGGCCATTTTGAGCATAAAAGCGTTAAGGTTATATATGTGCACATGGGTCTCATGACAAGCCATTGGTAAGGTTTCAACCTCAAGAAAATATGCTGTGAGTAGGGCAGGCAGTCGAGAGGATAGGTCCCTTCCTGCTTCCGAAGAAAATTTTTGAAGTATGGGAAGAACTGCCAAAGTTTTGTTGAAAAACCTCGCCCAGATACAGCTGTAACAGGGCTCCCGCATGACCTTTAGGCCCTACTTCGACATGTGATGGCAATAGTCTGCGGATTCGCCTTACTACACGACACCCGTGTATAAATATGTCGGGAAAAAACAAGTGTCCTTTAGATCGGATGTCTCGTAAGACAAGCAAGTGCCTATGGGTATGCATGGCACATTGTGTGTCCCGAAGAGTGCACCACCAGTGAAGTAGCACGGCACTGCCTGATGTTGTCACTAATGGAAGGGGACTACAGCCCATTCCAAACACGTATACACCTCTGTCCTCCCTACGCCTCCACTCACTCATCGTGTCCATACACCATAAAGCAGTCTACTCAACAAGGAAGTCATAAACTCTGTGACACATAGTTTTGATGGTTAGATGAATTGGGAGTATAAATGTAGGTTGTTTGAAAGTGATGTTTTTGGGTAAGTCATGGGAACGGATAATTTAACTTTCCCAGTATTTCGTACACCACTATGGCGGACATGCTTCGGAACTTGTATGAAGATTATTTCCTATAATAGCCTTCATGAATGATAAAATATGTACACACTTTTAAGTAATTATCAAAAGAAGCTAGAAAGACTTACGTAGCACTGTTTTAATGCAAGGGATAGCATTAGCAGGCACCTAGGGAAGAAAACAAGAGCCCATGCACCCCAAAATGCATCGAGTCAAGCCTACACAACAAGCTGGAATAACGCACAAAAAAACCATACTAAAATACGGAGACACTATGCAAAGCAAATGGCCCCTGCAAGACAACAAAGTTGAAGGATGGCCATCACCTAGCTTTGAAGCAGGAATCACAGATTAACAATTTTGGTTAAAAAAGTCACAAACACAAATTTAAAACTGCCACCAAATCCTAATACTGTAATTATGTTTGTTATATCGTCCTGAATCACAGGAAATAAGGAATATAGTTCATAATGTCCATTTTTGTCAATTCCTCTTACCAAATTAATTTGTTCCATTTTCTTTAGCTTTAAATTTATAAATACAGTAGTAAGCCTACTAATATTTATTTGCATTTTATTGGAGCCTCCATATTATGTACACTTCAGCAAATGCTTGGAGGATTACTATGGTAAACTGAACTATTGAGAATCTAGTCGAAACAATGTTATGGGAGAAATAAGCATAAATCTGTTTTCTTTAATTTTAAATAATTATACTGTACCTGTATATAGATTAGGGTCAAACATTAAAAATATTAAATTAAAAAAATAAGGAAAATTAGGCTTTGTTCCATTTCATGTTTATCAATAATGTCAATGTGCTTCAAATGCTTTGAAAGAGATGCAGTTTAATAGAAAGCCTGTTAATTCTGACTAGTACTTTCACATGGTAAACCTTTAGATCCTAAGTATTTAAAATTTATCATGGGATATTCACTTTTGAAAGTGAATCTTGAAAAAAAATTGTCATAAACCTAGTGTAAATAAATAAGGCTCCTGGCAGCTGAGTGGACAGCGCTTTGTATTTGTAGTCCTAAGGTTCCGGATTCGATCCCCCGTGGAGACAAATGGGCAAAATGTTTCTTTCACCCTGTTACCTAGCAGTAAATAGGTACCTGGGAGTTACAGCTGCTACGGGCTGCTTTCTGGGGGGTGTGTAACAAAAGGAAGCCTGGTCGAGGACCGGGCCATGGGGATGTTAAGCCCAGAAATCATCTCAAGATAATTAGTGGTGCAACTAACTAGTAGTGAAACCAACTAGTAAGCCACTGAATACTTCACATGTAGAAGAGGCCACTTTGGTTTATGCAGATTATCTTATTTTGAATCGGTTAAAACTATATACATTTTTAGGTCAAAGAAAGGACATTCATGACTAATGACATATATTGGTAAGTTGAGGCATAATAGCCACCAGGACAAGACAACACAGAGTATGGAGCTGGAGAACTGTAGGAATGTCTAGGATGCACCAGCCATATGCCTGCTCAACAAATTGCTGTCCCCAGAGTACTGTACTTGTAACTGTGGGTGATTAACTATATCTCCAAACCAAGACATGTGAGAAAGATTAAATTTGGAGACAGCATTTATAAATATATGTATTGTGTTTACAGTAGTGCTTCATACTATTTTCTGATTATATAAAAAATCTTAATTTGACAAACTGTACTTCCAGTTGCCAGGCATATAGCTCAGAGTAAAACAGCTTAAAACTTAGAAGTCAACCAGACAGGAAACTTTGGAAACATGAGCTTGGTAACCCTGTCAAAAATGAAGAACAGTTTAATCTAAAACAAACCTTACACTATATATACAACCAATTGTTTCAATCAACGCAGAAATAAACAGTCCTATAAATCAGTATATACATATAAAAATTTAAAACAAAACATAATCTTTTAGTAGGTTATATTTGAAGGGAAAATTCGTTGAATATGAATCAAATTATGCCTCATGAAGCCTCCCCCTTCTTAAGTCAGAGTAGATAAAGTCCAGTTAATAAATACTGACTTTGATCTCTCTCGGTTACTGCAGTAACAAATGTCAGTACACATATTTTAAACATTTTGAAGAGAAAGAAATCTAGAGAAATGCATAATACGCAGGGCATGATACATGAAAATCATCCCCCTTTAAAACTGTTGAGTAATGTGGGCCATCTATGTGGCAGCAACACGGTGCAACACACCAAGGTGGTGGGAATCATCACTACTGGGCAGGTTACATGTGTTTTAAGTACATTCACTGCCAACTATACATGGGCAGTTATGCCATACCTTAAATACTGAAACCTTACTAAAAGTTGGATTAAAATCATCCAATCTGTAAGTAGCAACTCATGTTTCTGAAACCGAGGCAACCAGTCCAACAATAAGGCAGAGGCCAAATACAGCCCAAACGTTGGTGGCAGCCCAGGAACTTTTTCTTCAAAATGGCTTATTTTTGGTGCTTGCAACATGAATCAGTGTTTTAGCAATACTGTACAGTATATTCAAGCCAATCAACATTTGTTGCTTACTTATAATGACCAATGTTCTCAAAAGATTCTGGCATCTCCTAACTTGTTTTGCTCGTGTTAATAACGGATCCATCTAAATTACTTTGCTAAAAATATTGTTTTTCTACAAACTGTTTTTGACTAGAAAAAACATGGATACAACCATAGCTATAAACAAAGTTACACCAGATTTGCCCAAGGTCATTTTTAAATTTAAGTAAAACAATTGAAAATGTCTCAAAATACAACCCCACCACCAAGGCATAAAATGCAAGCATTTTGTAAACTCAGCTTTCTGAACTTACAGCTTCATTGCCATCATAAAGAAGCACATGCTACCACAAGGTTATTTCAAGTCTTTGTCCCAGCACTCTTATCCTTATCCAAAACATTTTATCAGGCTTCAGGATTCAAGTTTGCAATTTAATGGTAATCCACCATATCCTTGCTACCAGCCCTGACTGGTTCACTAGTAAGGCTTAACCGCCTGCCTACAGCACAGCTTGCTGTTAACTAGCTCAAGAGTTTGCCAGGTAACTACTTTGGGAGTAGGCTTTGCGAGTCACTACCTGAGAACTTCCTATATCAACACTCAGCACTTACTACAGTGTATAGCACTGCAACACCTAACGTCTACTCTGTTACAACAGTATTACTCATTACTTCCTCCTCCTCCCATCCCCACATACTCACAAATGGCACAACGTTTGTGTTTTCTAAACCTGTGTCATACTCGCCTCAAAATTGCTACTTGCTATAAAAGCAGCAAAACTACTGTTATTGCTTCCAGCATTAACACTACATAACCGATAAATGATATTTTAAAACCATGTAAATATTCATTGCATAATATAAGCGTTTTGCCAGCAGGATGCCACTATTGTAGAAGCCAAGTTCGTACATGATCAACTTACACTAATTAAGTACAACAAAAAACTTGAAAAGATAAACAATAGGTCAACACTGCTGGCTGCCGCTTTTGCTTGGGTGCATCACCTTAAACCTAAGTTTATCAATAATACATTTCAATATATATAAACTAGTTCACTGAAATATAGCTTCCCTACTGATCAGATTCATATGAAATGCTTCAACATAATCAGATGAATCTAAGTAACAACTGGAATGTTTTGATATACTGTACTGTATATATATTATGTCAACGATCACAACTTACTTTTCAAGATGTAAAAGAATCGACTTCTAAATAAATTGGTGAATTATCCTAAGTGTAAATACAGAGAAAACTTTTAATACAAACACTGCAGCAATTCTACGTTAATAAACGAAAGCTTTCTCACTGTGACAGTCCAATATTTATATACTCCACTTAACAATTTCTCCACTATGAAAACTGTTGAGACTTCTAAAACAAAAAGACCTGTTTGGAAGTAAAGATAATTTAAACAAAAATATACATATATTTTGTATATTTTTTATTGTTGTATTTATGGCAATTGTTATAATTGCCTTCTCTGGTCTGTATTAATTTTTTAAAAAGCCATCCTCTTTTATTGATACCTGACAAAACAATAAATCAAATTTAACAACTGCTTTTAGTGGAAACCCTTATAAAAATTATAGTTAACCACAATTTACCTAGCTAAGGATTTATCCCAACTTCAGCCTATAAAATCCCTACCATAACCTCTGTCTATTGGTAATGACTTCTACTCTACTTATCATAAGCTTGGTCTTCAAATTCAACAAACTAACCTACATGACTACACCAACGATATGAAGATCAACGTCTAAAAAAAATACAAACTGCCATGGGCACAAATTGGAATCACCGAGGAAGAAGTGCAGAGGCAAGAGAAGAAGATACATTTATGGGATATGTTGTCGAGCTGATGACACCGACATGAGGTAAACAGCGTCCTTTTTTGTCAAGTTGGGTCAAGATTGTAAAAAAATTGGCTTCATGACAGTACAGTAGTATGATTTATCACAAAACATCTAGCTATTATGTTAAAATTTTTGCTGAATATACAGTATATCAAATTTTGTATATACATGAAGTTGTTGTTGTTGTGTGTTACATTTGTATACTGTATGTATACATATGTATACTATATACAGTATATCATGTTTGTGTATATATGAATGTAATTACTAACTGTAGCTAAAAGATGACAGCTACATTAGCACTGTCCACTATGTAATCTTTGTAGTTTTAAAGCTTTCGATGGTTTTGGCTAACACAACCCTCTCTCAATTTATTTCATCCATTTACCACTCTCATTAGCCATCCATTTACCAAAGAAAATTTGCAAACTATTTTGGGCACCTTTGTTTTCTTAACTAAAATCTATACCCCTACCATTTGTTTCCATGCACAAGTTCTTTAGCATCTTCAAACACAATTTATAAGAGGCCTTGGGTCACCTATTCCACATTCCATTATATGGCATTTATCCACATTGAAATCCATTTGCCATGGTGTTTTGCTTAATGTATTTACTATCAGGTCACTATGAAAGGCAGGAAAGTCATCTACGTGCCTTATTCTTCCCAGCAGCTTAACCTCATCCACAAACATGTTCAAATACTCTGGATCCCTTCAAGAAGAGGATTTAAATGAGCTAATGAACATTGCTGGCACTAACAACAAGCTTTATTCTCATAATATTCCTTTTATCAGATTTTGCCTCTATCACTGCTCTCCTGTTTGTCTGTCAGGAATATTTTCAGCCATGCTAGTGGTCTGCCTTTTACCTCCTGTACACAGTATTCCAACTTTCAGAAAAGTCCTTTGTGTGGGACTTTCACTGTGGACATATTATAAAACTGAGTAAATATATTATGCATGACCTTCCAATTAGTTTTAATTACCGTCTGTTGATTTGGCTATCACGCTTCTCAATGATACTACTCTGTAGTTTAACAGGCCTTCTTCATCATTTTTATATTAGAATCACATCCATCATCCATGTCTACAAATTTTCCTACTTATAAAAATGTCAGCAAAATAATCTGCAGTAGGTTGGTAGCTTGTGAGCACATTCTCTCAGTACCAAAGGTGAAACTCCAGTTGACCCTACTACTAGGTAGTTTGTTTCTGCCCAAATTTCTAAGCAGATTTATTACATTGTTTCTAAACACATCCATGTGCTTGAGGACCAAGGTACGCAGTATGTGTGGTGCTGTGAAAACTTCTTTGTGTGAACACACTCTGAAACTGTTCATTTAGGGTTTTGCATTTACCAGTATTTGTCTTCATGAATCTATTGCCCATTTATAATCTCTAGGTTTCATCTTTTACATGAAATTTACATTTAATGAATTTAGTGATGAAGCTGGCCATTTTGCATGTCTCTGCTATCCCATTCTCAAAGTTTTTTGTTTTTTGGCATGTACTTTATGTATGTATGTAGTGTGCGTGCGCATGTGGTGCGTACGTGTATGTGCATGTGTGAACCGTATGATGTATTGCAATCTTTCATGCTTTTTTATATTATTTAAATAATTTGTATCATGCATGTAAATATTAAATCTTTAAACTAGAGTCAATGTAAAATAGACCACCCGGTCATGTCATGTGTCTTCCGAGTCAAATGATGATGGGTGAACAACACTATCTTCTGATTATAAAAACAGGATAAGTAAGTTGAGGACCATGCATGACTAATCTGATATAGAGGGAACAGGCCCAGCTAATATGGTTGGTGAGAAAATTCTAAAGATTGCATATGGAAAGCCTAACAATCCAGTTAGGCAATTAACCATGACCCAGCACACACCAAGATAAACCAGGTCCCAAGAGATTTATTAATTTCATGATATATTGAGTAATTTTGAGCTCTGTTTTTGTTTCTGGGTCTTTTCAGGTAACAGATAAAATTGTAAACCCATTAGAAATCATTAAGGCTCAAAATGGCTCCTTACATCACAATCATTTTGCAGCTCCAACCTGCCAGCACACAATGAATGATGACCGCTGAAGGTGCATCGCTAAGCAATGCAAACGAAATTGCGGAATGAATGTTCATAATGTCACACGGTCAGACTTCAAATTTATGAGTACAATTTTCCATGGCATACTTTTGTAATTTCAGATGTAAGCAAATTTAATAACAGCAATCCTTCCATAAACTTGGTAGGCAATAACTAATAACTGTGATTCATAAAAATAATCCAAAGGAGTTGCAGATCTTGTAAAATGCTCACCTATTGATGCACCACAGCCAAATTATACCACATAAGCAGACTTGACCTCTGGTATCACTTTAGTACAGCTCCATTTGTGTGTAATGTAGCTATTTAAAAGCCTGGGAGTAGTATTACATAGAGCTCATACTGTGACACACACGTGAAGGATGTAGGGAGAAGAGGTGCGCAACTAGCACTATTCTATAGCGTTTGAAGTATCTAAATGTTTAAAATACAGAAAATTGAACATTGACATGCAAAGGATTTGAGACACGATGTTTTATCTTTGTTAATTTGAATTAATCTGACATACTGTGAAAAATCTGAGTTATACTGCATATTAAAATTAAAATACAAATCATAATATTCAACTAAAATGTACTTTAAAAAGCTTCTAATCAAATTTATATCGCCTTATTGTAATAAAAATGAACCTCGTACATCAACCACCAAAAGGTAATCCATGTTATAACAGTTTACCTCCTAAAATATTATATAATCATTAATATATTTAATTTTTTAAGCCTCAAATGACAATCTATCAAGTTTTTGTTTTTGTCACATAAAAGAACTCTCAAAGCCTTCAGTAAAATTCCTTTGCAAAAGTGAAGGGTTAGAAAATTACCTTTACTGAAGTATAAAAAGTTCTTTACTGTGAAATATTTTTTGTCGTGCCACACAAGCTTTGCGTCAGACAGGAAGGAGAGCAAGCATGAGATCAATGATAGGAATTGACGGGGATATGGGAGAAGGATCAGGAGTGGGAGTGGCGGTGGAGGGTGGGGAGCGGGGTGAACATGGGGAAGGTGGAGGAGGTGGGGGTGGAGATTTTCTGGATGAGAGGGATTCAGAAGAGGAGGATTTGGAGGAACAAGAAGAGGCCGGGTCATGGGGTCATGTGCTTCAGCTAAGATTATGAAGGTCACTTAAGAATTCCTTTGGTGTCAAGATGTGAGTTGACCCTGAAAGAAAAAAAAATCCATTAATAAGAATGCACGTGTAATATATAATTGCCTTCCCACTTTCAGAACTCCCATTATTATTTTCAGTTCAAACTGCACTCCACTGCTCTTAAATGTATACTTGCCTCCTAGAAGCAGGGACTAGTGTGCTGACAATTTTACTGAAAATAACATCCTGCCATTATGGCTTGTCATGTAAGTAATGTGAATAGTGATGCTGACACTCAGCTGATGCAGGTGTATCTGTCCAAAACTAAGGAGATTGTACAGGCTGATACTTATTCTAACCCAACCAAAACTATATATTACAGTATTCCAAGATCGTATGTGGATAAATACCTCGACCCTTGGTTAGTACCCTTATTACTAAAAGTTATTTTTACCCTTTTTTTACCATACCTTTAGTTTATAATATTTAGTGAACTTATATGGCCAAGTTCAGTTCCAGTTGGTTCAGAAATCAAGTCAGCCTCTTTACTTACCATAATATTAATACTGTAGTTAAAAAAAAAAAAGACGGCATTGAATGAAATGAAGTACCCCTTATTGGAGGAGCCCCTGTGCCTCCCTAAAGCTATCTTGCCAAGACTTTCATACTAAATGGTCACATCAGCCATAGAAGTTCTGTTTGACCTACTAAAAATCAGAGCCAAAACCTGGCACCCCCCTCAAGAGGCACAGGGAGTGGGTGACAATCTTCCACCAAACTGGAAAAAGCCTCAAGTCAGCAAAGCTTTACAGACAACTGGAGGGTTCACAGAAAACTAGGTCTCGAAACTGCCAAGCAACTCCACAAATGATTCACACAGAACAAGAGATTCACTCAAACTAGCTCAAAACTCATTAGTACCGATTACCACCACACGGTTGCCCAACCCCAGCCCCTCAGCTGACTTCCCCATCTCAGTTCTGTTGCTGATGAAGCAGCATGTGGAGTTGCCGGTAGCATTTCAGTCCGTCAGATAATACGAAAGCCCCTCTGCTTTAAGCTAGATGCCAGCAATCCTTGGACTCTGTTGTCCTGCAGGGGCCATTTGCCTTGTGTATTGTTTCTATATTTTAGTAGTGGCTTCATGTACATGATTTCATTCCTGCTTGTTGTGGGGGCATAGCTCTTGTTGCATTTTGGGCTGCATGAGCTAAGGGTTTTCTTCCCTGCATGCTAACACTGCCCTTGTACAGTCAAGTCCCTGGAATGTTCAGGAGATCACCCCTGAGCAGCCTGGCCATAGGTGGAGAGCCTTGCCTTGGTCTAATCAAGGATCTTTGATTCCTTTGTTTGGGCCCTTAGGCATTCTATGGTTGTGCTGGGGTGCAATGGGGCTCACGGGCTTCTTTACATGGCACACCACCACCACCCAACATAGCCTCGTTGTTTGACTGCGGATGGTGACATTCCTCCCAACAATCGCAGTGTCTGAGGTGTCTGCTTCGTTACCTTCCCTCAAGCCCTTGGAATCCCCTGGGGGTCTTTGGCATGTCTGTTATGGATCGGCTAGTCGAGCCCACCCTTGTCAAGTGTAAGTTTGAGATCCTCATCTTTGCTGTCAGATGATCATTATTCTTTCAGCCCCACTATGCTGCCTGTTGAGTCTGTGACACCAACAACCATGAGTCCTGTGAGGGTTTTTCTCTCTGGATATCTCCTCTTACAAATTCTGTTTCCCAACTGGCAGATTTTCAGGCAGCTGCTACTTTGCTTTTGTTAGGCATTTGCAGCACACTGCTCAGCTGGATACCCCAGAGTTGGCCTTTATGGACTTTAGGGGCCCAGAATTGGAGGTGTTGGTGACCACCTCAACTAGGTCCACACATCCTCTTCCTTTCCCTATAGGTGTGATTTGCCCCACTTTTGATCTCCCCCCCCCTGTCCCTGGTTCCAGCTCTGATGCATATTAGTATTTAGCTCAGGGTGTAGCTCTCTTCTCTGTGGGTAGTCCCATCTGCATCAATGACTGAGGCAGTCGAGTCTTCCGGTCCTGCCAGGATTTCAGGGAATTCGCCTTCACAACCACCCCCTTTGAGAGGACATGTTCCTATTTCAGGTTTTGGATACGGACTTTTGCAGAGCTCTTGAAGCAGACTTCTGAGATTGAGGGGAAGGCTGAGAAGTGCCCTCGAGTGCCATTCAGCCCTCTGTGGATTTTGGTCCCCTCCATGGGAGGGGCTCTCTTCATAATAACCCTGATGTACATTTAAGTACAAACCCATAAAACCCACCTATACTGAACACAAAATTAAAGAATAAAAGTATTGCACATTATTACAGTCTTGTTCCCCTTAACCCTTAACCCCCTTCCATTCTACTTTCTTAACAGTACATTAAAAAGCATTTTGCATTTCTACTAAAAAAAAATTCTATTAAATATGTTTCCCCAGATTTTGAAATAATTTTTTATTGAAATATATCTGGCTTTAGAACAGTTCAAAGAGTATATCTTACCAATGATGACCTCCCAGTTCTTGCCAGATTTGGTAACCTCATAGGCAGCCCGCATTTCAGAGTACGTGATGCCTCCAACAACAAATATTAGAAGCCGTGGCATATTCTTGACAGAAGTTGCACTCTTGTCTTTATGCCAGTTGTAGCGAACACTAGAAAGAACATATACTAGCATTAACTTTTGATTCCTCCAGGTAAAGTATATTTTTGCTCATCAAGTCATTAAAGGATACAGAAGAAAAATGAAGTCAATATGATGAGTGGAAGTACTTCACATTAAACAGTAAACAGAGAGATCAACGGTTAATTAACTCTTAGATGAAAACTTTCGTCGTACAACATACAGTATTTCGGTTCACCCACCTTTAATTCGGCTTACATTATATGTTACTTTTCACAACAGGTATATGAGAAATTAGGGTTTTGTTTATAAATCCCTATAAATTTCAAAAGTTAAAACTTTCTCAGTACGATACATTATTTTATTTATCAACATGCAAAGTGGTCCTCACATCAGAAGACACCAAAATCAAGGAGCAGGCTCTATAAATATGTATTAGTAGGGAAACTAGCTAGAAAGGATGAATGATATGTGAATGAAAATACTAGGAAATCGATAGACTAGAAGACAGTAATTGTTAAAAATTAGAAATTTTACAATTCATGACTCCTAAATGTTTCTACATAAGCCTGGATAAATTACTCCATTCATATATGTACTCTCTACTGTACATTTAAATAAAATGATTGTTCAGTTCTACTAACACATCTTCCTGTTTAGACAGTAGTTGTAATTTTGTGCACCACAGTACAAATATTGACTTACTAAGCAATTACATAGAATTTGGTACTATTTATTCACTTTATAGTCCCCAAAAAACTAAGTTAAAAAACAAACTTGAATATTCCTAGTTTTAGTATAGCACACACATGTATTATATTATATTAGGCCTCAGACAATGTGTATTTGGCCTAGGAAGGTTAGGTTAGGTTAGGTTGTCTTTGCAATAAATACGACACCTTTTCTGGTTTGTTCAAATTCAATAGTACCGATTTCTATGTTCTAATTGTGTTGCAAGTCGCAATATGTACAGTACTATAGTGCTCATCGTTACTATAAGTACTACCAAAACAGGATGGTATGATTCTATACCACTGTCAAAATAATCTTAAAATATGCAAATTTAAAAATATTTAATACACAAGAGGTTTCTTACAAAACAATAATAATTTTAAGTGTTACCTACCTGGATGGTGCAGCTCTGGGCATAGCAGCTGAACGGCCAGCAAGGAAGGGGAAATGCTTTTCTTCAAGCTTATTTTCAATTATGTCTTCCATGATATCTTTTATTACGGGGGTCCATCGTGACATCTGGTAGGTTTGTTCTGTGATACGTTCTTTACGTGCTACCTGATAAGGCTTGCGGCTTCGATTCCCACCCTGCAGCATTCAAATTTCAATAATTATTTTGACCATTTCAAGCAAAGAGTATGTAAAATTATCATAGCTGCTGCCCACTTTCAGAGTGGGAAGGAAAGGAATAAGTGGGAAGGATAAATCTAGAAAATTAATTAAAAATCATATTGCTGCTGAGGAGCACTAGATAATATGCATTTCAGCTGAGAATGACCTCTAGAAGGTCAGTACATGTGTGGCAGTGCTACAACCCAAACAAGGTTCCTAAACTCCAACCACCTTTCTGACAAAACACATCAATGCACAGGTTGATCTTTGATCCCTAAGTTCCCTTGCCTCATAGAGAGAGATTCTGGTTCTGTCCTGGTAGGTTTGTGCAGGTCTGAGATCCGGTGCAATTATTAAACACTGGGGAGCTATTGATGGGGAATTCTTAGAAAATTACAATGTGCTTTTTAATGACATCACAATGACAAAGTGTAATTGAATAGCAGCAAAAATATGCAGAATAACCCTCAAGTTAGTTTGATCTTTGGCACCGAGTTCTGAATGGAAATGTCAGCCCATTGTCAAAGAAGCGAGTTCAACCAAAATTTTAAGGTAATTTTCATTGTGAAAATTGGAATTAAGATAAATACATACTGTACAGGGAAGTCATGAATAACAACTATACTCTTTAGCTCTAACTGGCTGAAGAAGAGAAGGGAAACTATCATGCGAAAGCACCAAGCCATTACCACTAAATAGCACTTGGAAGGTATCAGGATAAGGATTTTGGCATAGGCGGGGGAAAGGAATGGTTGAATGAGAGGGACAAGAAGGCCTGTTAGTAGATCAGATAGGTTACTGCTGTATACATTGAAGTATGAGTATATCTTTTGTAAAGTACAGTAGATGATCTTTCAATAATCTTTCAGTAAGAAGAGGAAATTGTTATCTAACTTAAGAACGTACCACAGAAACATTAGAAGTAACTTACATCAACAATAACATTAATTCCCAAATGTGCCATATTGTTGATTGTATCTTTCTCTGTGGCAGGAATTTGAGCATGCTGGAGCAACTTTTCTAAGTTTTCATTTGAAACACCATTCTTGGCTAAAATATAAAGCAAAATCACACGGAGTTTGTCCTGATTTTCGACAGCCTGGTCCAGCAATATAGGAACAATATTCTTCATATGGTCTTTGATCTTCTCACCTGTTGATGAATTCAAAACAAATATCCTTAGAGCATAACTCGTATCTATATAAAACAGGAAGGAAGTATATAAAGTAGATGATATGAATGCGAATTGCTATTACTCAGTAAACTAAATAAGAAACATTATTGGTGACGTGCAAAAAACACACCTACTATGAACAATTCTGACATAATTAAACTTAAATTTAAACTTAAAATTAGAACACTTCCTTTACACACACACTTTAGCATACCTTCAGCATCTGTGCCCATAGCCAAGTCTTGCTCAACCTTGCACAGTTTATCAGTATATCCTTGGTACTTCTTCATGCAACTTTCAGCTAAATGTATGTGAGTTGCATATTTAGAAAGTTCCTTCTGATACTGAGGCATTTTCTTTATCATTGTAGATAAGTCTTTCATTGAGGCTTTGTCTGTGCCCATGTTGCGTTTAGTTGCCATGAACTCTGCAAAACACAGGAAAGTTACATCACTTGGAAAATTAAGATATTCATCACATGAATAATGGAGATAATTATACAGATAAAAGAACAATTAATAATCAAGGAAACACAGACACACACACACACAGGGGACTACCTGGGAGAAGTGCATTGGGAGGAAGAAATTAAGAGGAAAAACAGTGCAAGATATGTTGAACCAAGTCATATGGAAATGCAAGGAGGCTGAAGAGAGATTTATTCCAACAGTAAAGGAAAAAAGCAGGAGGGAATATAATAACCCATGGTTTAATAGACAGTGTCAGGAAGCACAAGTGAGAAGCAGGAGGGAGTGGAGGAAGTGCAAAAGACAAAGGACAACAGGATTAGATGTAACAGAGCTAGGAACGATTACATTAACATAAGACGAGTGTCGGAAAGAAATTATGAGAATGATATTGCAATCAAAGCAGAAAAGCAACCTAAATTACTACATAGCCATATAAGAAGGAAGATGTTGGTAAATGATCAAGTGACAAGACTGAGGAAAACAGAAGGGGCATATACAGAAAGCGACAAGGAAATCTGCGAGGTACTGAATGCAAGTTTCCATGGAGTGGAAACATTTACATTACAGTCTTATGACTGTAATGCAAACAATTACTAAATGAATATGGTCATACCTAGTAAACAGCTTTTAAACTTCATTGAGGCTCTTGTGACCTCCAGCAGCACCACCACTAATATCTTGTACATTACAGAGGCCAGCTACCCAACTTGCTCCACTCGACTCACTTGGGCCCACTCTCAACTCAATGCCTCTTTCATTGTAACTCATGTATTCAGCAATTAATGCTTTATAACTCTCACCTTTTGTCTTCTTGGTGATATTTTGTGAAACAACAGCAATGTGCTGATGGCGTAGTTCTTGCCACAAGTCATCATTTTCGTCCAACAGAACCTCCTTCTCGCTCTCCCCCTGGGTCGCTTCGTATTTGTACACATCATTTTCAATGTCCAGAAGGTCATAAGCCATTGCCTAAGGAAGTGAGACATCAAATTGAAATTCATTTGACTATTTTACCCTGATATGTATTACTAATATATTTATTATAATATTTATGCAATACTGACTACTTGATTCATTTATCAAACATTTTTGACAAAGTAAACAAAGAATGTAATTTATGATAAGTAACATACTAGTCAGCATGCAATCATTCATATATTTTGCATCCGAAATTAAAAGTTTAGGGAATATTTAATGGTTCATTAAATGCAAAAAATAAAATGAAATTGAGGACAGAAAACAAAAAGAATTTAAACGAGCAAGAAGGTACAGTAGTGTGGAGAAACGTGGGATGCCCAGCATAAATATTAATTTGGTATTTTCTAGTAGCCCTTTGTCCAGAATGAAGTTGGTTCCTAGTTAAGAACCTTAATTGAAGAATGTTAATTTGTAATTGACTACAACCCTACTACCCAAGCTTTCCAAGGTGCAGGAGAAAAAGCATGGTTGGTTAGGAAGGGTAGAATGGGTTTCTATAGTCTTTAACAGCCATCAGTTGACTTACTATATACAATAAATTTTAAATATACAAAACTTGCTCCGTGGCAAAAAAAAAAAAAAGATAAAGCTGAAACTTATGTGTATATTAGAAAAAATATAGGTGTATTTGGGCTCAAACACGTGACCTCTGCTGCAGAGCCTGATGCCCTACCAACTATACCATGAATGTTAAAGTAACTGTAATTGGATTCCACAACACACTTTTGAGGACTGTAGTGGCTGCAAGGAGAGCTCAAAGGTACACAGCCTCCTCATAGTAACATAAAAAATAATCAGCTAATATCAAAAGTACTCATGACTAGAAAAAGGTATACACAAGGCAATCAAAAAGGGAAACAGAAGAAAAGCAGGAGAAATGTAACGATAGGGCAATTAGTGTTAGTGGTGAAAATTAAACAAATGGGATCATATAACTGCACTTGCCAGAGAAGTTCAATTTTCTATAGAAATGAGTGAACAGAAAAAACTCAATGTGTTAAATTCCAAAAAATCAGCGTTGAATGTAATGAAACGTCATTTTCTGGGCGAGTCACAGAGACTTCCTGAAACTTACCAGGCTGATATGTATGTACAGTATTAGACTGTGGCATCAGTCAATCCGATTGGGGCACTATTCATACCGGAGACCACGAGCCAGAACCAGGCCCCATTCAGAGAGGCACAAGGGGCAAAGGCCTATAAAAAAAAACCATGTTGGAAGCATTCAATGTCTGCCATCGACTGGGTTAGGCACCCAGAAAGGTAGACGTCCCAAAACAAACGCCACCTGGTTAAAAATTGCTACCCTTCACCCTTCAGCATAAGACAACGGTCCTGAAACAGCAAAGAGAGAAAGCGCGAGCAAACAGTACGAGCCTCGCCCACTGTAATATTAGATGACAAGCTGCACAGTACCTTGCGCACCTACCAGCGACGATACTACATCCTACCCAAGGTCAAACAGTGGCTACCCCAGCTGACCCCAAGGGCAGGTACTCACCGAGCAGCAAAAGACTCCTATGGAGGTAATCCCCGAAAGATTTGTGGAAGATAACTCCAAGCCGTAAGGGCAGTACATATAGGGCACTAGAGAACATGGCCCTAGGTGCATTCAGCCCCAGTACTCCGTGAATTACTCCTGTCTCACACACCATCACCATAGCAGAACAACGCCGCCAAGGCACAGCACTGCAGAGAGACAGGAGTCGAATGACCGCCACTCAACACATCAGCCTCAGAACTGGGGTCGGATGGCCGGCACAGGGGTCTGGAGCTCCCCCCTTGAGGAAGCTGCGCAGACAGTGGCGTGGCAGCAGTTGTGACGTCATGCTTGTTTGCTTGTTTTCGGATTGGAGTCCTGCTTAATAGTTCAGATTTTGGTAACAATTTTTAACCAGGTGATGTTTGTTTTGGGACACCTACGTTTCTGGGTGCCTAACCCAGTCGATGGCAGGCATGGAATGCTTCCAGCCGCATGGGGGTTTCTGTACGCCATATCTCCTCGTGCCTCTCTGAGGGGGGGCCAGGTTCTGGCTCGTGGTCCTCACTAGGCATATAACTCCAATCGTATTGACTGATGCCACGGTCTAATACATACATATCAGCCTGGTAAGCTATGGGGAGCCAGAAGGGCCCTCCACAAAAATAATACCTAGAGGTAATTTCAGTGGCTATAAAAGTGAATAGAAATTAATCAGTTATGGAATATGTGTGTGTGTGTGTATATGTGTATCTGTGTGTGTAATTACCTAAGTGTAGTTACAGGATGAGAGCTACGCTCGTGGTGTCCCGTCTTCCCAGCACTCTTTGTCATAACGCTTTGAAACTACTGACGGTCTTGGCCTCCACCACCTTCTCCCCTAACTTGTTCCAACCGTCTACCACTCTGTTTGCGAAAGTAAATTTTCTTATATTTCTTCGGCATCTGTGTTTAGCTAGTTTATATCTATGACCTCTTGTTCTCAAAGTTCCAGGTCTCAGGAAATCTTCCCTATCAATTTTATCAATTCCCGTTACTATTTTGTATGTAGTGATCATATCACCTCTTTTTCTTCTGTCTTCTAGTTTTGGCATATTTAAGGCCTCTAACCTCTCCTCGTAGCTCTTGCCCTTCAGTTCTGGGAGCCACTTAGTAGCATGTCTTTGCACCTTTTCCAGTTTGTTGATGTGCTTCTTAATATATGGGCACCACACAACCGCTGCATATTCTAGCTTTGGCCTAACAAAAGTCGTGAACAATTTCTTTAGTAATGTATATCACCATCCATGTATTTAAAAGCAATTCTGAAGTTAGAAAGCGTAGGCTCCTCACACAATATACTTTATGTGGTCCTCAGGTGATAGTTTTCTATCTAGAACCACCCCTAGATCTCTTTCTTTATCAGAATTCTGTAAAGATTTCTCACATAATATATAGGTTGTATGGGGTCTGTGTGTGTGTGTAAATCATAGTCCTAATTAAGATATGAAATTCAATGTTTTTAAAAGAATTAATGATAGATAAATGAATTGTGGAGAAAAGTAGCACATGCCTAAGACATGCATTAAAAAATACATAAATGATACAAAAAATGTAATATAAATATTTGATGATTTAGATAGTCATATGCACTTCCCTTAAGTAAATGTAGCTAGTGAAATACACAAGAAAATGCAAAAATTACCCTGATGCTCCTAGGCAGCTGCTTACCTGCAAGGTGAGCTCGTGTAGCAATGGTGAGATGCAGTCAAACCCACGATCCAAAATAAGAAGCTGGGAACGTGCTTTCTCAGGACCTTCTCCCATGGAAGGCTCATCTGCTTTGTAGCCATCCAGCTTCTGTTGCACCAGCTGAGCAAGTTCTACATTTCGCTCAAAGTCTCCGCGATGCCTGTCATAAAAAAGCAACCTTTAAATTTGCAATACTGTACTACAGCAACAAATATTTAGCCATTTTTAGAATAACTAAAAAAAAAAAAAAAATACAGTGGAACCTCGACTTACAAATGCTTCTACTTACAAATTTTTTGAGTTATGACCCCAATGTCGTTGGCAAATTCGACTCTACTTACGATCTCTGCCTCAACTTGCGATTTTGTTGATACACGTATGGGTCGACGGAGCGTGTGGTTCCTGGTCGCACAGTGACTCCACTTCAGTTTACCAGACCACCCACTTAATACTTTCGTCCAGTGATGACGCAGCATTGCGTCATCAGTTTATTGTCGGTAATCTCGGTGATGATGCAATGCTGCGTCGTCCACTAAAATAATTGCCAAAAATCAGGTTTTTATCCAATTTTTGGGGGACTGCTTTTAAAATGCACTTGATAAAACAAATGTTCAACACACAACACTGAAGTGATAAGTACAAAAAGTTGTATTATTTTGTATATTTTTTTTTTTCATACTTTCGCGTATTGTACTGGCAATATTGTTCTTCAATTGGCCCTTATATGCACATATCCATCTAAAGCATTCTATTAGGAACAATTTCATACCTAAATGAGCGCTGTAACACAAAAATTGAGATTAGCAACCGGTAAAAATACTAAACATTTGTGGGCAGGAATTGGGAGTGTAGTTGAAAGGCATCTGGGCGCTCACTCGCGGCTAACGCGTGGCCCGTCTTCAACTCGTCGGCGGGTGGAGCGTGACAAGGTTTTTTTATTTTATATGCTAATATTCCTCTAGAGAATTCTATTGCGAACCCATTGATACCAAAATGAAAGACCTAGGACGAAAATTGAGATGACCAGATTGAAAAGAGTGAACACATTTTATCGCTTTTGCGTGCTCCTGGGTAACTCGTTCGCACTTTCTCTGTTTGCTGCGGGTAATTAGCCGGGCATTTGGAGTTTATATGCATTTAGTGCTATAGAGAATTTTATTGCGAACACAATGATACCAAATTTAATCTCGTAAGACGAGAATTGAGGTGACAAAGCTGAAGAGAGTACAGTATACACTTTTCAGAATTAACGCGCGCTCCCGTGAAACGCTGGGACCCACTACGCATAGTTGAGAGGTGGCGTGCTGGGTGCACGAAAGTGTTAAGTGACAATCGTGCTTGAATTCTTTGTAAAGAATTTCATTGTTTTTGTGCTTTTTTTTATTTCTTGAACATAAAAGTAATTATTATACTATCATGCCATGGGCCCCAAGAAAGTCTGTGGTAAGGTTCAACCTAAGAAAACACATGTGAGGAAGACCATAAAGGAAAAACGAGAGATCATTCGTAAACATGAAGATGGTGTGCGGGTTGTTGATCTAGCTAGGCAGTACAGAGGAACCTCGATTGACGAATGCCCTAGAGTGCAAATTTTTTGGTTCACAATGTTAAATTCATCGTAAAATTTGAATTAGTGTACGACGGTTTATTTGGAAGACAACGTCTGTTCGTACGTGTATGGGTTGAACGAATGCATGGTACTGGGGGCACAGGGCGAGGAACTCTCAGTTTGTTTACAAGTCTATTCCCGCATAGTGACAACCTCAACCGAGCTTGAATTCTTTGTGAAGAATTTCATTGTTTGCATGCTTTTTTGCATTTCTAACATAAAAGTTCTTATTATATATCACACCATGGGTTCTAAGAAAGTCAGTGGTAAAGTTCAGCCTAAGAAAATAGTTGTGAGGATGATGATAGAGGAAAAACAGATTCATTGTGAGACAATGTGATGTCTCACTACAGACAAGTGTTAAAACGTAGGAACAAACAAGTGTCTATAGACAGATTCTTAGTATGACAAGCAAGCAGTGAGCCACAACCAGGTCCTAGTGGTATGCCTACAAAACATAGGAAAGAGAACCCCATAAATGTCATCACTGCTGTTATAATAAAAGGGAACTCCCCTTGCGAACACTAACACCTCTCCTCCTCACTGTCTTCCATACACCAACAAGTCCTCATTCAAGGTAAGATATACATACTGTATTGTAGCTAGTACAAAATGAGTTATTCGGTATAAAATGCATTTAAGTTAATATTTTTGGGGGTGTGGAACGGATTAATTCAATTTACATTATTTCTTATGGGAAAATTCATTTTGGTTCACAAATTTTTGGTTGACGATGCGTCACTGGGAACGGATTACGATCATAAACAAAGGTACCACTGTACCTTCGTTTGTTCCGAGTGAAAACAACACTGTGTACATAAGTGTAGTTATATTCAATAGATAATATATTAGTGAAGGTGTAATTGCGTCTTGTTCCCCCCCCCCCTTTATTCCTTGCACTATTACTTGCTACCGCCAATTCTTAAGAACTTATCATTGACTTGGAGTGGGATCATAGAAGAAGAGGCTCTAAGGCACATTACACAAAGAATCTGGTTACTGGCTCAAGCAGGCCGTAACCTTTATCAATAAAGGTAAGCTATAACTTGTACATACTATAGTGCAAAATATGTGTGTGTATTATGTATGATATCTATTTTGAAGTTAACATTTTTGGGAGTGTGGAACGGATTAATTCAATTTACATTATTTCTTATGGAAAATTTTGTTTCAAGTTATGAATTTGAGTTAAAAACTGTCACTGGGAATGGATTAAATTAAGAAATGGAGGTACCACTGTAGTGGTAAATATCATGGAAGTCACTTTTGTGTGGCCTTCAGCCATGCTTTACCAGGCTTTTGGGACTTTTGTGACCCACTGCAAACCAGGACTAGAATCTGGCTCATTCAAAGAGGCAAGGGGAGTATGTTGGGGTTCAAAGATTGACCCACAACAAAGGTGAACCTCCCAAAAAGCCAAAGGCAAAACAAATCACTGTTCTATCAGGAAAAATTAAATAAGAAAATAAGACACACAATAGTTGGCAACAGGTAAATGACCCTTGCCCTCAATTTCCCTAGCCGGTACCAGGTGGCAGTCAAGGTCGTCTCGGGTCCTCATGAACCACATACCATTTCTGAGCCACCCTTATCAAACCCATTATTATTATTATTATTACTCGAAATAATAGATAATTGGTCAAGGTGTGAGAAACATCTGAAAGGGGCATTGTCAGATTAATAAGCGAGGTAAGCAGCTGACACAGACACTGAAAGAGCCAAAGTTCAACCCCAGCAAGCACAACTAGGCGAGTACTGGGTGACTTGGGTTGCAACCTGAAAGTGACTGGGGAAGTTGGTACAAAAATTGTTTATGCATTGTCAACTATCATTAACCTTGTTTTCTTAATTTTAAGCTTTTCTCATACAGTACAGTGCATCCTGTTCATCTTTCATATACGTGTCAATGATTCTGAGGATCAACATCCCCGGGGCCCAGTCTCTTACCAGGCTTCCTGGTTGGTGGTCTGGTCAACCAGGATGTTCAACACGGCTGCTTGCAGTCTGACATACGAGTCACAGCCTGGTTGATCAGGTATCCTTTGAAGGTGTTATTAAGGTCTCGTCTGAACACAAAGAGGTCAACCAATTGTGCCCTATACATGTCGAGAGAAAGTGTTGAAAAGTCTTGGGCCTTTGATGTTGATCGAATTCTCAGCGTGCCTATTACAGCTCTGCTTTTCAATGTGGCTATTTTCCCCATCATGCCATGATTTCTGGTCTCATGTGGTGTTATTTCTGTGTGCAGATTTGAAACCAGTCCTAAAAGTTTTAAAGTGTTTATTATTATGCACATCTTCTGCCTGTGGTCTAGGGAATACAGACCTCACATTTTTAAGCAGTCCTAATCCACTCAATGTTTCATTGAGTGGATTCGAGCAGCAAAAGACCACTGCCCACTCTCCAGGTCAACAATTTCACCAGCATTGAATGGGGCTGTTATGTGTAACAATATTCCATTCTTAAGAGCACTAAGTGTTTAAAAAAGTATCATTGGTGTGACATCTCTTGTTTGAAAGGTTCTTGTTATCCTACTACTTTGTTGTGTTCTTTAAAAAGTAATGTCTTCTAACATGATTATTCCTAAATATTTTACTCTGATTTTTCTTTCAATAGCATGGCTTTACTGCATTTTATACGTAGTTTTGTTTTGATATTTTCGTCGTTTCTATAATGTAGTAACTGGAATGATACAGTAGGACAGTTATTGTCCGAGTTTTACATGTATGATGTAAATAAGGATATATGGCTTTCTGTGGATGGAGATTGATAGATTATGATATATATATAATGTATATGTATATATATATATCTATATATATCTATAATCTATATCTATATCTATCTATATATATATACTATCTCTCTATCTCTATCTGTGTATCTATCTATCTCTCTATCTATATATCTCTATATATATCTATCTATATATATCTATCTATATATATATATATCTATCTCTATTATATATTTTGGTAGCAGTCTTTCCTGTAGACTATGTTTTAAATATGACCGAAAAAGTAAGATTAATAATTCTAACACGAATTTTCTCAATTTTCCTTATGTTTGTTTTTACTGATGACGGTAAATGAAAAATCAATTCTCCAAAATTCATTCTTTATTTCTTAGTCTGACGCGACACTTGAGCGCGTTTCGTAAAACTTATTACATTTTCAAAGACTTTAGTTACACACACTGAACAGAGTTTAAACAGCTTTTCTTTTTTATACCTGCATTTGGGTGAGGTGACATGTTACAATGGTTTGGGGTGAGGTGAGAACAAACACAGAACACGAAACAATGGGTATAAGCTAAAGGGAAGAATAGATCTGTAACTGCAGAAGGCCTATTGGCCCATATTTCTTGATGTTTCTATATTCAAGACTCCGCTCCAATATAGAAACATCAAGAAATATGGGCCAATAGGCCTTCTGCAGTTACAGATCTATTCTTCCCTTTAGCTTATACCCATTGTTTCGTGTTCTGTGTTTGTTCTCACCTCACCCCAAACCATTGTAACATGTCACCTCACCCAAATGCAGGTATAAAAAAGAAAAGCTGTTTAAACTCTGTTCAGTGTGTGTAACTAAAGTCTTTGAAAATGTAATAAGTTTTACGAAACGCGCTCAAGTGTCGCGTCAGACTAAGAAATAAAGAATGAATTTTGGAGAATTGATTTTTCATTTACCGTCATCAGTAAAAACAAACATAAGGAAATTGAGAAAATTCGTGTTAGAATTATTAATCTTACTTTTTCGGTCATATTTAATATATATATATATATATATATATATATATATATATATATATATATATATATATATGGGATGGCCCTGTAATAATAATAAAAAATGGCTCTGTACCATAAGCTCCACGGGATCTACTGAAGTGGCCAACACAGAAATAATAATAATTCATAAAACAGATAGCACTGTATTGCAATAAGATGCACTTCTTAACCTTATACGTTACTTTGCTTCCAAACATCTATATTAAAACTAAATTGATACAATTTATATAAAATATAGTGGAAAAATACATTACCTTACAGCAGGATACTCGCCAAGGGTGGCACAAACAGTTGCTATCTGCTCAGCCTTCGCTCCAGTGTGGTCTGCCTAGTCTGGCTTGAGAGGACTGTAATATGATGGAAATGCCTTGGGACAGTCCAATGAAAACCCTGTTGAAAGATAACATTATGCAATGTTAGATTATGGAGGATGAGGATGGGAGCAGGAGGGAGGATGAGGAGGGGTACAGAGGAGGATGAAAAAGTGACAGGAGAATGAGAAAAAGTGACAGTAGAATGAGAGAGTCAGGGAGCAGGATGAGCATGATGCAATGAGAAGTACCAGAATAGAGGAGAATTAAGGAGCACAAACACAAAATTAACACAAACAAAATTAGGCCATGGAAAAGAAAGAGGCAAGGTAATAGAAAAGGAAGAAAGGAAAATGAAAAGGCAAAGAGGAAGAGGAAAGGACAAGCAAGGAGCAAGAAGAGAAATGGACAATGGCTAAGGAGGAGGATGAGTCAAGGAAGGAGAGTAAAGAAGGGGGGTGAGGAGAAGGAGAAAGGAAGGGCAAGAGGAAGAAGGGGCAAGAAAGAGGATGAACTGACAAGAAAGAGGAAGAAGGCCTAAGAAAGAGGAAGAAGGCATAAGAACAAGGAGGAAGGCATAAGAAAGATGAAGTACTGTATAGTTAAAAAAAAAAAAGGGAGAAGAGAGACAAGAAGGATGAAACCAGAAAGTTAGAAAGAGAAAGAAAATGGAGGAATAAAAGCATCTAAAGAGAGATAGAAACCAACAAATTTGTCTTGTATTATTTTGCACCAATTTTAATGCTGGGCTTGAATAATAATGCCTGACCACATGTGCTGACCCGTGATGATGACAATAGTGAATGGTATCAGTGTTCTCTATTTTTGTTTGACCTCATATATAAAATGGCGAGACAGACACCGATACCAGATCTGGGAAAAATAATAAATACCTGGCTTTCATAGGGTAAAAATGCAATGTTGATTTCCTTAAGTGTCTTGATGTACTTGACAACATGTTGTTTACATAGCTCATTAAACAACTCATTTGGACAAGCTGTAAGAGAAAAGCTGAATTAGTTGATGGAAAATTACCTTAGTAATACTAAAAATAATATATCTATTCCTGTATCCACTTATAACTGGTAGCCTAGTTAATATTAAATATGTATCAGAGTGAACTCCAAATGAATGCATATAGCATACTGTATCTCCATATTGCTGTAAATATTATAAAAACCGATATACACAATTTACCTTCATCACAATAGTATACTTCGTCTTCCTTTCAACCTAATCTCATTCACACATCATTCGTGCAAGTTACATTTACTTCTTACATACAAAGTTGGGCAGCATAGGCCTATACAATGTGATATACATGTGTGGCAGTCAAAAAGGCAATAGTCAAGTCTGTTTCTATTACCAGGGCAAGCAAGCAGCTATTGTATTATGGTAAGGGGACAAAGAAGGAAAAAAAAGTCTCGAGTTTATCGTGAGATGATTTCGGGGCTTAGCGTTCCCGTGGCCCGGTCCTGGAACTGGCATCATTTTTGTTACGCACCCCCCCAGGAAGCAGCCTATAGCAGCTATCTAACTACCAGGTATCTATTTACTTCTTGGTGAACAGGTGCATCAGGGTGAAAGAAACTCTGCCCATTTGTTTCTGCCTCCACCGGGGATTGAACTATCAACCTCAGGACTATGAATCCTGAGCACTGTCCACTCAGCTGTCAGGCCCCAGGTCTTGAGTATAAAATTTAAATAAAGAAAGCAACATGCAATTTGACAAATTAATTTTGTTATGAGCTAACAAAACATTGCAAGAATAGGAAAATAATTGTTCTTAACAGCACAGAAAAAAACACAGCACTGAATGTAATGAAATGCCATTTTTCGGGTGAGCCCCGGAGGCTCGCTGGAGCTATTGCACCGATATGCGAGTCTGGGGCATCAATCAATTGGAGTTCAGCCTACTGGCGACCACGAGCCAGAACCTTGCACCCTCAGAGAGGCACAGGGAGCAATGGCATATGGAACCCCCCCCCCCCATGTTATTGGGGCAAAGCCCCAGACCCCCCGCGCCGGCAACTTACACCCCCAGTTCGGAGGCTGAGCATCAAAAACAAAATTATATTTATATTGTATGTTGTGGGATATTATGCTAGGGATAAAACAATGCTGTGTATTAATATTAAGCATACAATAATTACCTGTAACACTAAAAATTATAAGCATTAACACTCAAAATTGTCAAACAAACAATAGCTTCCCCAAAGTCTTATGATTCACTAAACAAATTTAATATTTAAATATAAATATAATTTATATTTTGAATATATAAATATAAAATATAAGTTAATATATAAATATTTGGCAACTGCAGTATTAATGATTCTTTGTGCTGACAATATTTTTATAACATGAAAAAACATGTACGTGTAATTTATTTTTATATATACTGTAATTATGGAATATCTTAAGAATGCAAGTAATTAATCCAAAATATCACTAAAACCACAGTACTAATCATGGGCTCCAACAATTTGGAAAATCTTTTACGTCAATGAATTATGCCAATATAAATCCAGGTTTATATTATTAACTGTGTACAGTACTTTATAATTGTGAGCATAATAATACATAATACTGTGTACATACTAATAATTGGAAATTGTTTCATAGTTAACACCATCAGAATAATTTTGTGAAGAATTATACTTTTGTAAGGGCTTACTAGGGCACTATTTAAAGTGTATTGTAGTCTACAAGGAATTATTTTTGTATGTATACTTTTTCATAATAAAATAAACAGTACTGTATTACAAAAGCCTCATCATATTTTCATCATTAATGTTGGATTGAATAAGGCAAATAAATTTGTAATCTATTCTCATTAAACTGATTCAACATGAGCCACATAACCAGAGAATAATGATCTCCCACTGTACTGTACTCAGCACTTATTACACAACAGACATCATTAAAAAGGGAGGTCATCAGCCACTTGAGTAACAACCAGTTCAGTTTAAATGTCATAATGGTGAAGCATGTAAATACTTTTCAGTTCTTCCTGAAGACAAACTGGTATTCGTTCAACATCCAATTTCAGCGCAGATACCAAGTTACACACGTAGTGCACACGAGGGTTAGCAAGGTATGCCATGTTAGTCAGGCTATTGGTGAGTAATGCACATTTGAGTGTTTTTGTAATGCACATAACCAAACAAATTTCCTTTCATTTATCACCTATGATAATATTTATTCACTTTACATAACATTCACTATAATTTCTACAACATTAAGTTGCATCACATACAGTACTCACTTTCTGTAAAGTAGACATGACAGGTTTTGTATTTGGCTTTATTGGACGTGATGAAGTCTTGTTCGAGGCTACTTATGGAAAGTTTGGTGGGCTGGATGAGGTAGATTGCTTCCAACGCTGGCAGTGGCTCTCGACTCTTGTTGATATCTTCCACAACTGAAATGAAAGTATTGCACATTTACACAATTCCAGATACTTAGGAATGTATTATGTCTCTAGAAACACTCGCATAAAAATGTGTGTATATGTACAGTACAGTATTTGTACACACTCCCACTTAGGATTGGCTACAGAGATGATGTTGATATCTACCAACATAAGTGCTGGTTTATCAGTCTCATATGTGAAGGAATAAGAATTGTTAAAGATTTATCTAGTGATGTTCAGGGAATCTATACTAGTCAATATAGCTCAAGAATTTAACAGACAATAGAACTAAGTAACATATAGTGCAAAAATGAGTTAAATTTGTATATAAATACATTGTTTGCTTTAATTGTAGCTCCCTGTATATATTAACCCTTCTGTGGTGATAATCAAGAGCATTCACTTTAGGTGTTTTTTTACTATGTTACTGCGTTTTTGTACTTTTTTTTTTACAAGTTAAAAAAATAAAAAAAAAAGAGTTTCAACAGGAGTTTGGACCTGGTAGCTGCAGCCATTTGGTGGCAATACTGAAGAAGAAAATGTCACCTGATGCAGTAGATCAAATTTATTAAAAAAATGAGTGGTATAATGATTAACATTAACTATGAAAAAGAGCATTAATTTTAATTAAAGAAAAACAAATGAGAAATAAAAAACATACAAGAAATTTTTTGTAAGAGTTATAAGATATTTCGGAACGAATTGTGTAGCTAAACGCAACCTCTGCATCAAGGTCATGAGGTATTCAACATCACTAGTACTACTTAAAGATAAATAATGTGATGCTGTTGGCAGGCCAGCAAGTACTGCCAATGTACCAGCAGGCAGCCTTGGTTGAGTAGAACTGTATCATCAAAATGCATATTTCTTGTGTGTGCAATGTATCAGGTATTGATATTCCACTATCAGCATCCTATACAAGTATCATACACATCCATCACATCTCGTTACTAGGAAAAGAGGAACTTCCTTACCATGAGAAGGTCAATTTATTAGAAAAATGTGATTGTAACTGGGAAGGCATGTGGAATGCAGAGCTCTGTTTTTGAGAGGAAAAAACAAAAGGATGCCTATCAGTTTAGTTTGTGACAAATTGAAAGAAGCAGTGGAAAGAGAATCTTAGGGGATTGGGTGGCTTTTAAGTGTGAGGATTTAGATGATGCCATTTGCCAATGATAAACATACAACTATAGCCTGGGGGTCTGGCTGCTGTTTGTCAACAGTTGCAGTCTATTACTGTTAAAATGGCACTAACTACAGTTATTAAGGACTTCAGGGCCAGCTCATGGTGACTGTCTTAGTTTAACAGATGACAGTACAATAAATATTTTGCTGCCTCTGTGTTTGTGATTTTTTGTTGTGTGTAATTATCACCTATATTCATATAAAATAATTTTTATACATTATGCATGTGTCTAAATACATCCACAAGCATGAACAAGTATTGTATCATTTGCTATAAGAAAAATTTTGAAATTTGGGTAATAAATAGCCCCCCCCCCCAAAAAAAAAATGGGTGATGTAGTGTAATTATAGCTGCAGGTGAAGGACCAGAATGTGCTTAATGTCCCTATGAACATTTCAAACTCCATTTATTGATGAATATGACTAGAATGCACACCCAAGTGCAGTTCTGATACAAGTTATGACTAGAGAAATAAAAAATGCAAACATTATGCCGTAATTTAGTGTAAAATTTTAAATACAATTAATAAGTCGTGCTACTTATGGATGAATAGGACTGTAATTGCAGGCAAAGTTACTGAGCAAGGTAATGGAAATTCACATGTCAACTATACAGTAGTGAAGTGGAAGGTATAAAGGTGTGCAAGAGGGGGACTGACATGATCCTCGGCCATGCGTCCTTCTAGAGCGCGCACATAGGTATATTAGCTTGGTAGCTAATATACCGTAATAATAATAATAATAATAATAATAATAATAATAATAATAATAACAACAATAACAATAATAATAATAATAATAATAATAATAATAATAATAATAATTAATAATAATAATGGTAGCTAATATCTAATATTTCATTTTAATGGATTACAATATTTTAACACACTCTTACACAAGAAAGCTGAAGTCTGCTGAATATTAGAATGGAAGTACAGTACTGTATTGTATGTGTGTAAGCAGGCTCACAGCAAATTAATCCCAAAAAGCAAACATGTGTTGATACAAAAAAAAGCACAAGAAAAAGCTGTGGGCCACATGCACTTATACAATTACAAATACAGAACAAAAATAACATTCTGGAAAAAAACATAAAACTGTTTCCAACAAGATACATGAAATACAAAAAGACAAATTCATACTGAAAAAATTAAGCAACTGAGAAAAGTTTTATGGTACAGTACTAAGAAGACTATCTTAAAAGTACTTTATAGTATTTACTAGTAAATGAAAAGCTTAACACCAACAATAAAGAAAACATTGGGAGGTAGCAAAACTCACTTGTGATGCCCTCAGCAGAAATTTCGTGCATCTTAAGGCATGTGGAGACCATGCGCATGGCTAGCTGGTCCACCACCAGAACACGCCAATCTGTGCTCGCTGACTTTTTCTTCGATCGTATCACCTCATTCATAATCTCTGAAAATGCCATAAATATTCAGACCATGCTTTTAAATATTTTGAGGGATTAAGGAAAAAAGGAAGGAGGTTAGAGAGGGATGGGAGAGAGAATGAAAAAGTTGAGATGTTAAAACAGTGGAGACATGAAAGAGTTTATAGAAAAATAAAATAAATAAATATACAGTACTAAAAGGTACATTGGGTTTATGAGAGTACATAGCATTGATTTTACATTCTTGTAAAGCCACTAGCATGCATAGTAACAAGTAACATGGGCAGGTCCTTAATCTAACAGATGAATTTAAGTAGGTAATTTGTAGCCTCAGCTACCATCATCTTTTGTACGGTCACTGATGGTCGAGTGGTTAAGGTCTCCTGTACACCAGTTGCGTAATGCTCCAAGCAGTATGGGTTCGAGTCACTTCTGGGGTGTGGAGTTTTCAGTTGTATATATGCCTGGGGACAATTCAGGCTTGTTCGCATTTGTGTTGCTCACGTGGCCCCACAAAGCGAGGCGATTTGATAAAATAACTATGCCCAAGATTACCATCAAAGTGCCGTAGGGATGATGGGCAAATAGCCTCGGCTACCATCATCTTTTGTACAGTCACTGATGGTCAAGTGGTTAAGGTCTCCTGTACACCAGTTGCGTAGTGCTCCTGGCAGTATGGGTTCGAGTCACTTCTGGGGTTTGGAGTTTTCAGTTTATAATTATTTTATACATTATTATATATATTATTATTATTATTTTTATTATTAATATATATATATATATATATATATATATATATATATATATATATATATATATATATATATATATATATATATATATATATATATATATAAAAGTTTGTGAGTATATATATATATATATATATATATATATATATATATATATATATATATATATATATAGTTTTCAGTTGCATATATGCCTGGAGACCGTTCAGGCTTGTTTGCATATTTATTTATATTTATATATATATATATATATATGTATGTGTGTGTGTGTGTGTAATTACCTAAGTGTAATTACCTAAGTGTAGTTACAGGATGAGAGCTACGCTCGTGGTGTCCCGTCTTCCCAGCACTCTTTGTCATATAACGCTTTGAAACTACTGACGGTCTTGGCCTCCACCACCTTCTCCCCCAACTTGTTCCAACCGTCTACCACTCTGTTTGCGAAAGTGAATTTTCTTATATTTCTTCGGCATCTGTGTTTAGCCAGTTTATATCTATGACCTCTTGTTCTTGAAGTTCCAGGTCTCAGGAAATCTTTCCTGTCGATTTTATCAATTCCTGTTACTATTTTGTATGTAGTGATCGTTCTCGCGCGCGTGCGTGTGCGTGTGCGTGTACGTGTGTGTGTGTGTGTGTGTGTGTGTGTGTGTGTGTGTGTGTGTGTGTGTGTGTGTGTGTGTGTGTGTGTGTGTGTGTGTCAGTAGTTAGTAAATGGAATGCACTAGGAAGTGATGTGGTGGAGGCTGACTCCATACACAGTTTCAAATGTAGATATGACAGAGCCCAATAGGCTCAGGAATCTGTACACCAGTTGATTGACGGTTGAGAGGCGGGACCAAAAAGCCAAAGCTCAACCACCGCAAGCACAATTAGGCGAGTACACACACACACACACACCCACACACCCACCCACCCCTCTACCCCTCTCCTCTCCCAGATCTCCAGAGGGTATAGACTCATTCCTCTGGACTCAGAGTCCAGAGGACCCGCTTGGGCCTCCCTTTCCCACCTCACCAACCCTACACACTAACCCACCCTGGGCAAGTTCACTCACGTGCATTTGAAGTCCCAGTAACGTGGAACAAAAAATGTTGACCAAACCACACACTAGAAAGTGAAGAGACGACGACGTTTCGGTTCGTCCTGGATCATTATCAAGTCGATTCTGCCTCACAATCGACTTGAGAATGGTCCAGGACGGACCGAAACGTCGTCGTCCCTTCACTTTCTAGTGTGTGGTTTGGTCAACATTTTTTGTTCCACGTTACTGGGACTTCAAATGCACGTGAGTGAACTTGCCCAGGGTGGGTTAGTGTGTAGGGTTGGTGAGGTGGGAAAGGGAGGCCCAAGCGGGTCCTCTGGACTCTTCACTATAGGTAATCAATGACGAAGTGTGTGCAATCCACTGTTGGTGTAGCTCACACCTGGCCCTTACTACACCTCAACAGTTACCACGATCACCACCATCACAGGATCGTGGTGGTGGTACAGGTACAGCTACCACAATACCCATCACCACAAATATTACCATCAGCCCTCTTAAAGCTACCATCCTACAACCTTTCGTTAACATAAGTGAATGTAAACGAAGCCATGCGTGTGTCAGCCTACTAAACAATAATGCTAAGTGCAAAAAATCTTTATTGTGCCGTTGGAGTCGTGTTGTACCCGCCCCAAGGGACAAGTGAAGGCTAATACACGCTCCTCTACAATCCTCCTCCCACTTACACACTGCAAGTTTACAATCCTCCTCCCACTTACACACTGCAAGTTTACAATCCTCCTCCCACTTACACACTGCAAGTTTACAATCCTCCCACTTGCACTCTACAACACGTAACCCTCACCTTATCTTGTTTGTTTTGAAGAGTCTAAGAATATATGTATGCTTGCTAACATATACATCAGTTCAAGTATGTTACTCAATTCAATTTCTTTCTTTATTATGCACCCCATACCCATCCCGTGGGCGGTGGTGTAAAGGATTACAGAGGCACATAATCGGTTCAGGAACTGAACCCTCTAGTTCGTTTAGCTAAGCAAATAACAATGTTTGACGCTAGTTACAAAATTATCAATGTTGTATACACATGTACACACCCTCATACATACATGTACATATATATATACGTATACACATATACATACACATACATATCTAATCACTCACACAAATACACACATCAAGAATCTTTGTGTCACAAGTGACACAAAGAGGTGTCACAAGTGACACTACAAGAGGCTCACAACAGTCACTATACAAGGCACTTTACATCTATAGTGAGTCACACAGTTACTAGTCTTGCTGCACACCCACCCAACTGGGCGGCAGCTTTACAGTCATGTGCATGCATTACCGACAGTAAGCAAATTTTGGATACTTCGCTAAAATTTCGGGCAGCACATCATTGTGAATGAAGTACTTACACATTTCTTGGACACTATTGATGGTGTTATCTCTAAATTCCGCAATTTTTTCACATTCCATTATATAATGACGCAAAGTATGCGAATAGTTCTGCTGACAGAGTTTACATTTAGTCAAATCTACATCAGCAGATGTTACAAACTCCCAGAGGTACTTGTAGCCGAGCCTAAGCCTAGCAGTGGTAACATCTAGAAGTCTGCTAACATTATTGGATGACCCATAGACGTGCGGTTCTTCATGCATAATAGAATGATGATAGATGGAGTAACTGGTGTGAATTTCACTTTGCCTCAAGCCTCCGAAATTTAGTTGATGTTCCTGGGATATTACTGCCCTCAGGCTGCTGAAAGGCAG
>WNGS01008507.1:2956504-3037423 GCA_020271785.1 Procambarus virginalis
TATACGCGCATTTCAGCTTCAAGTCTGCACAGCCACCACCTGGGTCTGGCCGGGTGTAACGATGGCATTGTCGTCTACATGTACCACCACCGCCCGCACCATCCACCCGCCCTGGACACTACACCCACCCGCCCTGGACACTACACCCACCCGCCCTGGACACTACACTACACCCGCCCTGTCTAACACCCAGGTACCTATTTACTGCTAGATAAACAGGAGCATCAGAGTGAAAGAAACTCTGCCCATTTGTTTTCGCTTCCACCGGGGATCGAACGCGGAACCTCAGGACTAGGAATCCCGAGCGCTGACCACTCAGCTGTCAGGGGTCCCCTTTACATTAGCAGGCCACAATCATCACTCACCATGAATGCACAGCAGTGCCACTACACCTTAAACTAGCAAATGCGTGCCTTTATTCCCAGCAATAGAAAGATTGTTGGAGACCCGCACCAGTACATAATTTCTCCCACGACCCCCGACCTTTGTTGGGATGTCGGGCGCTGTTGGCCATGTCGCTGCTCTTGTGGATGCTGCTACTTCTACGTCTCATATTACCGTTGTTGCTGCTGCTGCTCACACTACTGATGTTCTTACTGCTAGTGTTATTGCTGTTTCTGCTGCCGGTGCTACTGGAGCGGTTGCTGCTGCTGCCGGTGCTACTGGAGCTGCTGCTGCCGGTGCTACTGGAGCTGCTGCTGCCGGTGCTACTGGAGCTGCTGCTGCTACTGGAGCTGCTGCTGCCGGTGCTACTGCTGGTGACGCTTAGATATACTTCTGCTGCTGTTTCTTCTACCGGAGTTGTCAATGGTGATGCAGGTGTCAATGGTCATCATAGACAATATTATCCTAACCGCTGCACCGCTCTCTCTAACCTTTAAAACACCCAGTGACATTTACCCGTGTTTCCCCCATCCCTTGGTCTCCCGGGTCTGCTCTCGCCAGTAATGTTGCACCATTTAAAGTAGACGTCATGTTAACTTCACGCAACCACTAATCAAATTACTCCATTGACTGCATTATACATAGTAAAATACAGGTTAATGAGTCCATTCGGTCGATAAATGCGCAGTTCTCTTTTTTACAGTCAAATAAAAATTAAGAACATTGCAAAAATTCATCTTCTTATATCATAGACGACTTTGTTCTCGTCTGACAATCGGGGAGTCTGGTTTCCATTCCCGGGCAGGACAGAAATGATTGGGAAACGATTCCTGATGATTAAAATAATCCCTTTTACCTAGCCCAACCACTTGGGTTGGACGGTAAAGCGACGGTCTAGATTCCTGGAGGTTGGCGTTCAATCCCTGACCATCCAAGTGGTTGGGCACCTTTCCTTTTCCCCGTTCCATTCCAAATTCTTATGCTGACATCCCTGAATCGAGCTATGCGTGTAAAGCTCGAATCTGCAGGCACATCTTGGACCCTGCCTTTCAAATATGCGCGCACACACACACATTATATATATATTATATATATATATATATAAATATATATATATATATATATATATATATATATATATATATATATATGCAATTGACGATCACAAAACACTGATCATTTTATGCGGAAAATCCACAGAGAAATGAAAGAAAGTGAACGTTTCGGCCTGTTAAAGCCGTTGTCAACAGGTGCTGACAACGGCTGTCAACAGGTGTTGACAACGGCTGTCAACAGGTGTTGACAACGGCTGTCAACAGGTGTTGACAACGGCTGTCAACAGGTGTTTTTTTGTGTGTGGGGGGGGGGTGAATGGAGAGGGGAGTGTGTCCTACAGTAACCTGTGCTCATACACCCAACACGATGGATACCAACGTATACCATCTTTCAACAACAACTGTCACCCGCTCGTCTACACGAACACTTTCCTCTCAACACAACCCTAACCCCTGTCACTGTGCTGCTCCAGAGTGTGCTTTAGGGCCTAACGACACCCCCACAATACCACAGACTATCACCCTTAAAATGGAGCTTCTCTTGCGGGTACCAGACTAGTCTAAACCTCGACCTACACCTCGCCCTACCGCCCCCCCCCCTCCCCCGTCACCACACCAATGTCCAAGTCACCACACACATCTACAACACTGCTGCCCACCACCACACCTACAACACTGCTGCCCACCACCACCACCACCACACCTACAACACTGCTGCCCACCACTACCACCACCAGACCTACAACACTGCTGCCCACCACCACCACCACACACCTACAACACTGCTGCCCACCACCACCACCACACACCTACAACACTGCTGCCCACCACCACACACCTCTACAACAACGGGGCCAGACATAATCTCTCCATGGCTGCTGAATGAGGCTGCAGTCACCCGTTGTCTAAAATTTGTAATAAAACGCTTGAGACAGGAAATCTCTCAAATGTCTGGAAAAAAGGTAAACGTAGTCCCATATTAAATATAGGGGGAAGAAACCAAGGCGCTAAACTATAGACCAGTGTCACTGACAAGTATTCCTTGTAAACTGCTGAGGAAGTAATCAGGTCGAGAATGGTGTAGCTTCAGAGGATCGACTTTGTGACAAATATTTATTAAAGATTAATTTTAAAAATGAAAAGTCGTGCCTGACAAACATTATTGATGTTTATAATAAGACATAAAAAAGAAAGGCAGGGTAGACTGTATTTTTCTAGACTGTTAAAAAGCATTTGACACTGCTCCCCATGAAAGACTGTTGTACAAGTTCGAGCAGCAGGCTGGGATAACTGAGGGAAACACTGGACTGGGCAAGGAAGTATCCGAAGAGCAAAAAACAAAGCCAGTCAGAGAGGGGGTTTCAAGCTGCAGCAATGTAACAAGAAGAGTAACCCCACAAGGCGCTATCCTAAGACCGCCGCTGTTCCTAATTTATGCGAACGACCTACTCTAGGGAATGGAGGAAGTTACAGGAGGACGTGGACAAACTCTAGAAATGGTCTAATGGTTGCTAGAATTCAATCCCAACAAGTGTAAAGGATGAGAGAGGAGGAGGAGAGCCCAGGGGGCATCTGCACCACAAGGGAAATGTATCTACAGGAATTGGAAAGAGAAAAATTTTGGAGTGGATATAATTCCAACACTAACTCCCGAGGCGCACAAACAGGATAACATTGGCATCATAAGGAACGCTGGCAAATATAAGAACGTCATTTGGAAACCTAAATCAGGACTCTTTCAAAGCAATCTGCCCAACATTTATTAGGTCAATGCTGGAATATGCAGCACCGGCATGAAATCCACACCTTGTGAAGCATAAAACTAAAATTGAAAAGTACAAAGGTCTGCAACAAGGTTAGTGCAAGAGCTAAGAGGATTAAACTACGAGGAGAGACTAAGGAAAATAAATATCTCAACCCTTGAGGTCAAAAAGAACAGAGGGTATATTATGATCACAAGATAAAAGATACTGAGGGGAACAGATATGGTGGAGAAAGATAGCCTGTTCAAAATGAAAGAAATTAGGACAAGGTGAAACTTGGAAACGAAAATAAGCCAAAGGAAAATAGGAAATATTCATACCCTGTACTGATAGTCAACAAGAAATGCACTGAATGAGGAGGTTGTAGAAGCCACCTCCATCCATCTTTAAGGCCAGATTCGACAAAGAATTTGAATGTCAGAATACATCAGTTGTAAGGCAACAGGTACAACAGGGTAGTAGGCGAGGCATAAAGAGCTAGAACTCACTTCCTTGTAGACATTAGGTAAGTACACACTCCACATCACTGCATCCATCAGTCTCAGGAGACTATGCAGTTGCACTCTGGTGTCGGCCTGGTCTGGAGTGGTCTCACCAGGGCGCAAAGCCAGGGTAGGTTGATTCGGGGGAGAAGCTTTTACCAGACACCACCACCTCCCCACACATCTACTTGTACATGCTTGTACACCAAGCATACTTGTACAACATTTTATGTAGGACACCGATTCTCGAATTTTTCTGATGTAGGGCCGTGGATGTTATTTTATGACGATGGACGTTAGCATTTGTGATTGTTGTTGAAAGTCTATGACAATCGATACATACGCCTAAGTTTTTATTTGTTGATGTAGGAGGACGGAGTTAGCAGTTATTGCTGATGTTGATAACTGGGCTTGCTCTTGCTGATATAGATGTTAATTGGCTTATCATACTTATTTGCAAGCGTATTATGTTTAATATAGACAGATTTGACGTCAGTGATTGCCGATGTTTATTATTGCGATTTAAGGACTAATTGTTTGGGCTTCTTAACGCTAGACAGCTGGTGTTTATGGAGGTGTTAACCGAAGGCTGTGATTACTAAAGAGTGCATGTCTAACAGTGACTACGGTGAAGTGACATCTAGCTCTTCTTGTACCTATTGCATTATAATTGAACTTTCTTGATGTTAGAATTATTCGTCGCTATAGGTACTATTTATTTAGCACCGTCAGTGTCGCAGGGTAGTCAAAAAGTCCTGACTATCATCCAGGCTGCCAATACGAGAACAAGACACAAGAGGAGCACCCCCAAAGGCATTGGATTCACCAATGTGGCCCAAGCGGCGCAGCAGCTCTTTATACCCACCTACATCTCTCACATACACGTTTCAGTGTTTGCCTACACTTGAAACAATATACTGCCATACCTACGCCAACGTGTTCTACGAATCTATAACCTACTTCAAAACCAGTATTTGCAAAAGGTCTTTTCTGAATCTAATCTTATCCAACTTGTAATCATTGTTTCGTATTCAACTTTGTATTTATATATTTTAACACATTATGATAGTCCAGTTACATCCTTTCATTCATTTATATATTTTAATAATGTCTCCCTGCCCTCACTCTTCGCTTTTCTAGTTAATGTGTAGTTTCTAGTTTCTAGTGTATCATGTCACTTCATACAAGAGGTTAATGCCCAGGATTAACCATCATCCTTCTCTACACTTTCTAGAAAATTTATATCCTACAGTACGATACTCAAAGCTTCACAGTGCAATTTAAATGGAACATATAACGGTGAACCACAACTGGTCAGGATGAACCCCAATGGTCAGGATGCAACAAATGGTCAGGATGAACTAACAACTGGCTACAATTAACCAACAAATGGCCACGGTGAACCAGCAACTAGTTACAGTGAACCAACTGGCCCCTAGTAATAAATTAACCCCAATAAACAGTGTGTGATATGTTGACCAGTACCGTGAACTGGACTTCGTCAACCCAGATCAGTGAAAGCTCACAACACCGGAAGGGATGCAGCCGAGGTAAAAAATAAGGGGTAGAAATTGGGTGGCCGGAAACAGAAGACTAAGGGAGGGGTCAAGAAAATATTGGAAATAGGGTAGCCGAAGAACAGGAACAAATGGGATTGCTATATGCAGAAAGGTGTGAAGCGGAAATCAGACAACGGGTAAGCAGCTTAAAAGGCGTGTGGGGGAGGGGAAGGAAACGAAGGGAGGCGGTCAGTGGGTGAAAGAGGGGATAGAGGGGAGGGAAGAAAACCACAAGACAGAGGGGAGGGGGGAGGTGCTGGAGGTGGGGTAACCTAAAGGTGGCAGAGGACGGGGAGGTGGAGGTCACCATGTACCAGACGGCAACAAAGAGGTGGAGGAGGTGGGAGAGCGGAGGGATAAATGGCGTCTGAACCTTTGGGAGCAGCTCGAGTTGCGATCATCGCCACGGGTTCGGACGAGGCGTCGGCGGCCTCCTTTGATCAATACCACCTCCACGCGGTGGCCCAAAGGGGAGAACACTTGCCTACATGTGCCAGCAGGTCGAGCGCTAGCTCTAAACCTCCACCTTCCACCATTACGAGTCCAATATAGTGACTTCTCACGGACACTGCAAACTAAGTGGGAGGGGAAGGAGAGGTGACAAGGACCCGGGAGAGGAGTGGGAGAGGTGACAAGGACCCGGGAGAGGAGTGGGAGAGGTGACAAGGGCCCGGGAGAGGAGTGGGAGAGGTGACAAGGACCCGGGAGAGGAGTGGGAGAGGTGACAAGGACCCGGGAGAGGAGTGGGAGAGGTGACAAGGACCCGGGAGAGGAGTGGGAGAGGTGACAAGGACCCGGGAGAGGAGTGGGAGAGGTGACAAGGACCCGGGAGAGGAGTGAGAGGGTGGGAGAGGTGACAAGGACCCGGGAGAGGAGTGGGAGAGGTGACAAGGACCCGGGAGAGGAGTGAGAGGGTGGGAGAGGTGACCAGGACCGGGAGAGGAGTGAGAGGGGTGGAGAGGTGACAAGCACCCACCACCGAGGACGTTAAGCATGTTCCCTCTACTTACATTGTCATTTAAACTGAATTGTTTAAAGCACTAACATTCCTCTTCGATTCTGTCTTATCCAGTTGGGCGAGTTCCAACTCTTACGGCCTTTCCATACAATTTATTCCTGTAGCTGGGTGGGGGTGTGTAGTGAAGCGAGGTGTAGATGTTGTAGGTCCTATAACATTTGTCGTGTTTTAAGACTGGCAGCGTGTTGGGAGTGTTGTAGGACTGAGAGGGTGCTGTTGAGTGTGGAGGATTACACTACGCTCATACCAATTGCCTTTCCACAACACGCCTTTCACACTGCCACCACACAGTACATACCTCCCATGCCACCGTCATACACATCCTGTGCCACCACTACAAACCTCCCGTGCCACCACAGAAAGCGACAAGGAGATATGTGAGGAAATCGACAAAAGGTTTCAGATCTTAAAAATAGAAGCAAAGTGGAGACCAAGGTTACCAGACAAAGAGTCACATGAATCACTGGATGACAGTAGTCACTGTCGATGAGATAAAAAAACTGGATGAACAAGATTCGTGACAAAATCAATGAGACCAGACTTAATTGAGATCACCAAGGCTGCTGAAGGAGCCTAAGGAGGTACCTTATCACAATCTAAAATGAGAAAATCAGCACAAGCACTGTGGAGGATTCGAACCTGCACACTGGATACTCTCAAGCATATGCTTTAAACCACTTGGGAGTACCCAGTGCGCAGGTTCGAATCCTCTTCGTGGATTCGAGAAGGATTTTTGCATTAATACATCACGTTAATGTAATTAGTTTGTGCACTATTTGCAATTTAAGACAAAACACTTGGGACAGGAAATCTCACAGAATTCTTCAAAAAGGCAAAAATAATCCCAATATTAAACAACGGGACAGATAGTAAGAACTAAATTACAGACCAGTGCCATGACAAGCAATCCATGTAAAGTGTTAACAAATTATTCACTTTGAAAACGATGAAGTAATGGAATGGACTTATCTCTACCTATCTCTAACTAGATAGCTAAATAGGTAGATATAGTTAATATTTAGATATGTAATTACATATCTACCTAGATAGGTAGATAGCTATCTCTGCCATTCTTGCTATCTTTTTGTCCCCACCCTGACATGGAATGGGGGCCTGACGGCTGAGTGGACAGCGCCTGGGATTCGTTGTCCTAAGGTTCCGGGTTCGATCCCCGGGAAAGGAGGAAACAAATGGGCAGAGTTTCTTTCACTCTGATGCTCTTGTTCACCTAGCAGTAAATAGGTACCTGGGAGTTAGACAGCTGCTACAGGCTACATCCTGGGGATGTGTAATAAAAAGGAGGCCTGGTCAAGGACCGGACCGCGGGGTCGCTAAGCCCTGAAATCATCTGAAGATAACCTCAAGATAGATAACCCCCCCCCTAAACAAGGACTAAAACAATGTATGGGGTCTCGGATGCTTTCCTTTCTCCTTTATGTTGTTCTTTTCAGAAACAACTCCACGTTAATCACATGCCTTATTTCACAACAGATGCATTAATTTTTTTTATTATTTTCTGCCACAAACGTGGCCACACATTTACAATGCTAACCAGCATATATACATTTTCTTCTGTCCTCCATGGACAGGGTTAGAGATCAGTTAAACATATAGTTCAGGGATTTATTGAACAATCAACCACAGAAGGTGATTCGGTACTTTTAACAGATGCAGTGAAAGACTCCGTGAAGATGGCCTAGCGTGTTTAGTATTGCTAAATTTCTTAAAGCATTTAATTTAGGACTATCCCGACCAGCCTTCATCCGTCCCGTACCCTATATGTATAAATTGTCAGCAGACAGCAAACAAGAGCCAGAGAGAGATGGCTCCTTGAGACGTGTGTGAGACGATGTACCTCCCTGTGGTAATCACACCTAAGTGTAACTACCTAATTGTTGTTACAGGATGAGAGCTATGCTCGTGGTGTCCGTCTTCCCAGTACTCTTTGTCGTATAACACTTTGAAACTACTGACGGTTTTGGACTCCACCACCACCTCACTTAGCTTGTTCCAACCGTCTACCACTCCAGCTCTTTGCAAAAGACAGTTTTTTAATGTTCTTTTGGCACTTTTGTTTCCTTAGATTGAATGTTGTCCTCTTGTTCATGATGTTGCTGGTTTCAGTAATTCTTCCTTATCAATTTGGTCAATTCCTGTTAGTATTTTCTATGCGGTGATCATATCACCTCTTTTCTTCTATCTTCTAGTTTTGGCATGTTAATGTCTGTAGTCTCTTCTCGTAACTCTGTTTTCAGTTCCGGAAGCCATTTGTAGCATGCCGCTGTACCTTTTCCAGTTTCTTTATATGCTTCTTGAGATTTGGGTACCTTGAGGATACCTGGGTGCTCGGGGCTTATCGTCCCGGGCCCGGTCATCGACCAGCCTCCTGGTTGCTGGATGATCAACCAGGCTGTTGGACGCGGCTGCTCGCAGCTGACGTATGAGTCACAGCTGGTTGAGAGGTATCCTTTGGAGGGCAGCATGCAACTGCTGCATATTCCTGTTTGTCTCACTCAAGTCACGACAGTTTCTCAAGTATTTCACCACCCATATGAGTAAAACAAGTCTGAGGTTGGAAAGCGACGCAAACACTCCTCTCACAATGTTCTTTGTCTTCCTCTGGCGACAGCTTATTATCCCCCCCCCAAGGTCTCGTTCTTTATTAGTTCTGTAATTCCATTCCACATAATTTGTAAGTTGTGTGTGGTCTATTTTCTCCGAATCACATTCCATTACACGGCAATTATGCACCTTGAATTCCATCTGCCACTTTACGCCCCAAGCACTTATTTTATGTAGATTGATTTGAAGGGCATTACAATCGTCTGCGCCTTCTATCTTCCCCAGTATCTTAGCATCATCTGCAAACATGTTCAAGTAATTCTGTATTCCTTCTGGTAGATGGTTTACGTACACGATGGACATTACTGGTGCAAGAACTGAACCCTGTGGTACTCCGCTAGTAACACCTGCATTACACATTCTCACTTGCTTGATCGCTTCATTAAATTGCTCCTTGCTCGCAATAATGTGTCTTAAATTTTCCTTTAAAATAATTATGTAGCTTCATGTTCATTGATTCTGGAAAGATATATTCATTCTAATTTTCCAGTGTGTGATATTACATTTTCCGCATATTCGTTGTTATTTTAGTTAATCCTGTAAATCGAGTTAATTTCTTCTCCTTTCAACTTGCATTGCACCCATCATATTTCTAAGCTGGGGAGTGCACATTTTCCCCTATATATAAATATATAAATGAGAATATATATTCGTCTTTACATATTAAATTTCATTACCCTGATTTCATGCATATCCCCCCCTCCTCCCCATTACATTACTTTTCAACCCCACCTCACCCATTACATGATTAGAAAGGTAAAGTGATTAACTTGATTGAGTACAATGACGAGGTTACTAAAATAAGACGGTAAAATTTGTGTGGTAATGTACCTCATGAAAGCTTGATGTACAAGATAGAGGGGCAAGCTGGGCTTACTAGGAAAACACTGAACCGGTAAGGGAATGAAAACAGTCAGAGGTGGTATCGAGCTGGAGGAACGTTAAATTCGAGAATTTTTCAACACAGCCTATGTTAGACCAATACTGGAATATGCAGCACGGACCTGTAATCTGCAACTTGTGAAGCAAGCATACAATCAAAATTGAAAACGCACAAAGGTTTGCAACATTAGTTAATGAACTGTCTCAACACAACAGGGCAGAAAAAAAAGAGGCTATTATCACAACATACAAGATACTGAGAACAGACAAGAGCAGCATATTTAAATGAGAGAAAATAGTGGAAGCTGTAAATGCAAATGAGCTAAAGAAATGTAAGGAAATACTCGTACTCTGCACAGGTGGTCAACAAGTGGAATGTACTGAAAGAAGTTGTGGAAGCACCTCTACCCACAACTTTAAAGCCAGATTCGATAAAGAATTCAAACGTCAGAATGGTTAAAGTATAACGCAACAGGTACACAAAAACAGCCCATCCTCCTGTTTNAAAAAAAAACATGTTCTTGGAATTTCCTCACATTCCAAGTTAATCATTTATACAAATCAAACAGACTTGAGGCGAGTAATCATCTCTGTGGTATACCAATACATAAGGGACATTAACTTATCAGAAAAATTTATACATTTATCACCATATTTTTTCAAATAGAAATCTTGCAAGCCCTTTATGCTTGCTATGTCTGTGGTATATTTGGTATTTTCAATAAAAATTTACATCTATAAAATTCATATTACAATTCACACTTACGGATATACTGTATTACACATCACAGACATATCTAAAGGTTTGAGCAAAGTACAGGATAGTATTTTTGAGTGCACAAAGTATGAAATGAAGGCAGAATTTGACACTAACCTTCTCAAGAAGTAGACTAATAATATGTGGTAGGTGCGTGGGATCTGACAATGGCAGCTCCCGGGCCTGCTCAAGAATACGCCAAGAGACTGTTGGGTCACCCGATTCAAGATGCCCAACATTCGACGTATACCTGTGCAACAATTAGCCATTACAATTAAGCAATAGACAATAGCTTCTCAGGATTAAGGAATATATTAACAATCTGCCAATTACTGTACAGTACAACCTAGATTGTTCCACACAACCACCACCAGGTAACAGCACCTTTCTCTAGTCCACAAGTTCATACCCATCTCACATACTGTACAACTAAGAGCAGCATTAGGCTGGAAGACAGTGATAGCAGCAGAAAAAATGTGCCCAGAAAAGGTGCTTGTTTTCTAAGCTGTCATTTTTCCTCTCCCATATTCAGTAAAAGTATGAATATGAACTTGTAAACAGCAAATACCGATTTTTAATGTTTTGAGCAGAGCATGTACTAAAACAGTACTGTAACAGAATATTCTAATACAGAATACATAAACTGTATAATATTTTAAACTACTGTACAGTACTAGCTGCATTATATTCTGTACCTCTGACTGGCCATGTTGGGCATTAGGTTTCCATGGGTTATCACAGCGACGAAGTGTTGGCTGGACATTGTTGCTGCTGCCAGTCATGTCCACAAGTGGACCTTCAGGCATTTTGGCTGAAAAAACAAAAAACAAAATAATCAACACAAAAATTAATGCCACCATTCTGGAAAATTAGGAAACGTATATTAAAACAAACACATAATTATGGAAAGAATTAAAATATTGTGCTTCAAACCAATTTCTCCACAGTTAAAATGCCGGCCTTACATTGTATACTGCAGTTGTTTGTGGCAGTCACAGGATCTACACTTGCTGAAAATTCAACGATGATGTAATGAGCAGAGTATTGGGTAAGCTAAATCCATCCATCCAAAAATCAAAATGCATGGGACAACCAGATCAGGCTAATAAGACCCAATCTTCTTGCTAATAGTCTAGGCCCAAAAACAAATACAGTATATGCAACTACCATACCATCACTGAGAAAAAAGCAATTTTGCCTGTCTTCTGTCCTGTATTAAAAGAATGTAGCCCCCAAAGAGCCTGTTTCTAACATACCCACAACACTTTGGTTAGGTTGGTGTTAATTATTCAAATAATTATCAAATTACCATTCAGAAAGAACTGTATATTCTCTAGCAAGGTGTATGGTGCTAAATAGTCATTCTGGTTTAGTGTTCTCTAATATCACTTATCTCAAACAAGGTCCCCATGTCTCATACGGTATGGTCAGATCGTACAAAGGCCTTTCGACAAATCAAATTTTCTAAAATCATCAGGACAAATAGGGGGACCTATGATGAATTGCTGGCTTCCTGTCCTCATCGAGGTGACTAGAGATATAGTGGCCCTCAGGTAAATTCAGATAAATATGTATCAGTAGATTTATGCTTGGACACTTTAGAAGTTCTAGTATGTTAGAGGTTTTTAGGTCAGGCAAAGTTATGTTGGGTTGGGTTAGGTTAGGCTGGAGAGGTTTTAAAATCTTATTGAAACATCTTGGTAAGGGAGTTACTATACTTGCAACTTTCCAACACAAACCACGGGAGACATCTCCCGTCACGCAGAGTGCAGTCACACCTGCACAGATCTCCAGTATCAGCTCTTGATACTGGTAATGGCTCAAAAGAGCCACCACTTACGGCCTATTCATGCCCGTGCCACCTTTTGTGTGGCTTAATCTTCTTCAAATCAACCAATCAATCGACACGAACCCCTTCAATAATGCACAGAACATAGCGACAATGAGATTTCAACAGATGTTCAATAACAAACTTGCCAGTTAATCACATACAAGAGGCATCAGACCCTTTACTTGATAGTGAAATTTGGCAATTTAATGCCGAAAAAAATAAAACAAGGAAATCCAGCCACAAAAAAAAATCTTCAATCTAGCCAAAAATAACACGAGATGTTATCATAGTCATCTCAATGTCATCATAGACGTTTGAAAACCAAAATAAATTGTCACAAGCAGCACAAGAAGAGGCCAACAAGTTGGACAACATAATTCCGAGCGTGACAAGGTGGTGCAATGCTCATCACAATTTCAAGACTTTACGATGACACATGGACGGGACGGGCAGCGGGAACTAACAAACAACGCCGCGTCCATGCCTGCTACAGCTTTACCTAGCGTGGAATGGTTGTCCCAGCTACAGGAGCGGAGTTGGGCCACCACCACCAACCCCAGCAGGAACTTGGTCTTGAGGGAGAAGTGCACAGAGTCAGTCCTCTTGTTTACAATATGCAACATAGAAAACGGCCACTAGAGCTCCTCCCAGCGGTAACTACTACACTTATTCATAATAGTAATTTTATTTATTTATTTATATACAAGAAGGTACATTGGGTTAGAGAGAATACATAGCATAGTATTTGCAATCTTGTAAAGCCACTAGTAATAATAGTTAAGGTGTCCTGTACACCAGTTGCAGAGTGCTCCTGGCAGTATGGGTTCCAGTCACTTCTGGGGGAGTGAGTTTTCAGTTGCATATATGCCTGGGGACCATTCAGGCTTATTCGCATAATAGTAATAATTTATATTTTTTGTACATTTTTTTTAGATATATACAAGAGTTATTACATTCTTGTACAGCCACTAGTATGCGTAGCGTTTCGGGCAGAATAACAATAACATAAATAAAATAACAAGCTTAGGTACAGAGCAGTAAGCTGCTACCCTGTTCTATATGAGAGATTAAAGAGTATAGATTAAGAGATAGGTATAAGTTACTCTAATAACAAGAACTCTTATATCCTGTGAAAACCAATGTTTTCTTTGTTTATTTACAAGAATGTAAGAACTTGCATATACTGTATAAATAAATAAATGTTGAAAATTAAGAACAGAGTCCTACCTCTAATGTATAATAATATATTGTTAACACAAGATGCAACGAGAAGTCTGTTATCAACTGTTACTGTAATTATAAGTTGTGCAGATTGATTGTAATGCAATTAATTAATTACAAATATTCATTGAGGTCTGATTAAAATATGTTGAGCCCTATGTAACCCCTTTGCACTACTGGCCACAGCATTAGTATGGAGTGCACAATAAATTAGAGTCAGTATTGGTCACTCCCGGGGGTAACAATCAACTTAATATCCTCATTTCACAGGATGGTTAGTCATCCTGTTCTCATAGTTACAGAAGGATATAGCTGCTCTGAAGAAAGTGCAACACCGGGCAACATAAATCATTCCAGAGCCAAGTCAACTCACGTATCAGGAACGGTTGAGGGCCACAGAGCTAACAACACTGCATACCAGATATGACAGGGCAGATCTTATTAAAACTTAAAATACTAAACAATTTGGAGAAAATTTCTTCAAAAGATCAGACGTAACACGAACGAGGAGCAACGAGTTCAAGCTCAACAAGCCACAATGTAGGCCATAAAACAGATGCTTTTCCACCCATAGGGTTGCAAACCCGTGGAACCGCCTACCCGCCGAAGCCTTGCTTTAGTTAGCTCATTATGCACCCCATACCCATCTTGTGGGCGGTGGTGGAAAGGGTTACAGAGGCACATAATGGGCTCAGGGACTGAATCCCACAATTCATTTAGCTAAGCAAGTTACAATCAACCTGAACCCGCCGGCTTCCTGTCCTTATCGAGGTAGTGGCCCTCAGCACAATCAACAGGAGTCAAGAGGTGAAACTTCCTAGTACAGTATATACAAAATTACTGTCCAACTAGACAACTTTCTCCATGAAGATCCAGAGATACTTAGTATCTCCAATTCTGCTTTGAGACATTTTCTGGTGCGGTCAGCAGCCCAGTCAGTGCTGTCAACGCATCAACATGCAGATTATATACGAACTGAGTAGAAGTGTTGCCAACCTCGTCACTTTAAAAATTCCTACTGTGCCAAAAAAAACAAAGGCTTGTAAATAGCAACAAACCATTAGATCCATACTAACCATAGTAGATCCATACTGTTTCTGGAAAGCTGAGACACAGAGACACAGAGACACGTGGATTTCAAGAGAAAGAAGTGCTCGTGTTTTTTGTGTCTAGAGTAGTTTAGTCCTAGGCTATGTTCGGGACTAAAGTATAGATGCTGGTAGCTAGAGAAATGCGTCACCTGTACACGAGAAGTCGCATGCGTTGAGTGCTTCCCCCCCTGATAATTTTACCTTGCCTTCATAATGGGTTGGGTTGTGCTGTGGTTTCTTTTCAGGGGATAGGTTGTCTTTTAATGTCAAGTTGTGGAATGGTCATGCCATAGTAGGGATGCACTTCATGAATCTAAGGGACGATGATAGAGGACTTTTCCTCAACGGAGAGCTAGGTTATTTAGTTCAAGTTCAAGTATGTTTATTGAGATAAGCAAGAAATACATCTCAAAGGGATAGAGAAGCTTAGGCTATTTCTACCCCCTCTACTTCAAGTCCCTCAAGGGGTGGTTGGGGGAAGAAGGGAAGGCTGGGATTTTAGGTATCCATATATATAAAAGTCTTTTGAATGAATCTTAAGATCTTCAAATCAAAAGTAGCCACAAAGGCGTGGTAAATTTTGAGAATTTTGTAGATGAAGTTAAAAGTCTTGCGGAGGACTTCGACTTGAGAATGGTCCAGGACGGACCGAAACGTCGTCGTCCCTTCACCTTCTAGTGTGTGGTCTGGTCAGCATACTTTAGCCACGTTATTGTGACTCATCGCCTGCATGTGCCAATTACTGAAAGCGGCGGTGGGTCACATTTTGCCCAAACTCCCCTGCAGTTTTCAAAATATCCCAAACATCCCAAATCGGATACCTGAGCCATATTTTGGAGCCAAATTCTGGCTCTCTGCACGTATTCGCAGTTTGAAATTCCGACTTTTTAAACCGAAAATATGCCAATTACTGAAAGCGGCTGTGGGTCACATTTTGCCCAAACCCCCTGCAGTTTTCAAAATATTCCAAACATCCCAAGTCCGATACCTGAGCCAGATTTTGTAGCCAAATTCTGGCTCTCTGCATGTATTCGCAGTTTGAAATTCCTACTTTTTATATAAAAAATATGTCAATTACTGAAAGCGGCGGTGGGTCACGTTTTGACCAAATCCATCTGCAGTTTTCAAATATCCCAAACATCCCAAATCGGATACCTGAGCCATATTTTGGAGCCAAATTCTGGCTCTCTGCACGTATTCGCAGTTTGAAATTCCGACTTTTTATATCGAAAATATGCCAATTACGAAAGCGGCGGTGGGTCACATTTTGCCCAACCCCCCTGCAGTTTTCAAAATATTCCAAACATCCCAAATCCGATACCTGAGCCAGATTTTGTAGCCAAATTCTGGCTCTCTGCATGTATTCGCAGTTTGAAATTCCGACTTTTTATATAAAAATATGCCAATTACTGAAAGCGGCGGTGGGTCACGTTTTGCCCAAATCCATCTGCAGTTTTCAAAATATCCCAAACATCCCAAATCGGATACCTGAGCCATATTTTGGAGCCAAATTCTGGCTCTCTGCACGTATTCGCAGTTTGAAATTCCGACTTTTTATATCGAAAATATGCCAATTACTGAAAGCGGCGGTGGGTCACATTTTGCCCAAACCCCCTCTGTAATTTTCAAAATACCCCAATCATCCAAAATCCGATACCTGAGCCAGATTTTGTAGCCAAATTCTGGCTACAGAGGGAAGAAGTAGAAGGTATGGAGGGACAGGAAAGAGGTAGGGAGATGGGAAAGATGAAGGTGGTGGGTGAGGTAGTGTGGTTACTCACGTCAATAAAACTTGTAAATTAATTTAAACTTCTTATAAATACATATTATGCAGGTCTTTTTGTTGATGACGCAGTTCTTTTGAGAAAGGCAATTGTCGATCAGGTGCAAGTTTTACTGATGTACAAACCCACACAAACATCTCATCACATCTCATTCCTGTAACATACTAAATTAACACTTTTTATTCTCAAACTGACCTTCCTTATGACCCCCATGCATATATTCATTGAACCACCATGGATAATTCTGGCAATATTATTGGAACAACTACTAAATGCACTATTAACAATAAGAACTCTCCACAGCATTTAATAACATTCCAAACTCCATATATGCTCATTACTCTCCAGAGAAAGACCATTCACTTTGTTATATGCTTTCTTAATTTATAAAATGTATGTGGCATTTATTAACACTCTCATATGCTCTGTTCCATTAGTTTGTTTCACAATGGAACCTGGAGCATACCTCTGGAGAGGGTTTCGGGAGTTCTCCTCTCCACGCTCATTTTTGGTTATTCTTTCATTCACTACTCTGCCATACAATTTGCTAATTACACTTAGTAAACAATTGCCTCTTACACTCATGAAGTCCTCTTACTTTTACATAATATTTTGGTTTGTTGTTGGGCTTAAGGCCTATGAACCTGAAGGGTTATTAAGGCCACAACAATAGCTTAAAGGAACACCCGTTGCCCAAGTATACTAACATCAAAATTTTTACTCCATATAAATCAAGCACATTAAATCTTCCCTCAAACTCTTAATTTCAACCCTTCCAACCTCTTATATTTTAATTTATCCCATCCGTTATAAAATGATACTTTTTCAGAGTAAAAATATGTTTTTCATGTTCTACATTCAGCATCATTATAATGAATAAATATATCATATTTATTCATTACTAACGTAATATTAGGAAGCTTTGTGTAGCTTTGAGTAAGTTTGGGTAGCTTTGGGTAATTAGACGGACCCACAGAGAGGTGATGAGATGGAAATATTAGAGGATGGTAAGAACAAGGCAAAAAGGTACGGAAGGTAAGGTGTAATAAACACACCATATAATAATATTAAAGGGTGTAATAATAGTAACTAGAAAGGGATCGTAAGAGAAAACAAGAGAAAGAAGTAACTATCAAAAGAAGGCACCAAACCGGAAGGCTATGTAGCACCATCAAATGTGCGGAATAATCAGAGGGCGCTAAATATCACCAAGGATGCCAATACGAGAACAAAAACGCATAAGGCGAACGATATCAAAAGTATCCGAGTCGCCAAGAATTCTATTGAGGGACAAGTGACCGCGAGGGGCGGTCGGAAAGCAAGACACACGCTCGTCCCGGAAGTCAGGACATTCAAGAAGGACATGCACGACCGTAAGAGGGACAATGCAATTAGGACAATAAGGAGCAGGGCGACGCTCCATCAAGTGACCATGGGTTAAGCGAGTATGGCCAATACGCAACCTCGCCAGAGCAGTTTCCCACCGCCGGTTACGGTGGTAGGAGGATGGCCACGAGGAAACAACATTTAAGAGTACGGAGTTTGTTACCAGTAACAGACGACCTTGAAGCCTGCCAACGGGTAAGGATGGAGGAATGGATAACTGGGTAAAAGTCGGAATAAGGAATACCTTTACGAGAGATGGGACAAGAGCGGACAGCTTCCTTGGCGGCAGCATCCGCACGCTCATTTAAAGACACACCAACATGGCTGGGAACCCAACAAAACTCAACAGACTTAAACTTGCTGTGAACGAGAAACAGCCAATGCTGGATCTCGACAACTACTGGATGAACCGGATTAAAGGACCCGAGAGCCATGAGGGCACTACGAGAGTCAACAACAACCACAAAAGAAGACTGACAACGAGAAAGCAGGAGACGAAGAGCATAGAGATTAGCATATAGCTCCGCTGTAAAGATGCTAGTCTCCGGAGGTAAGCGACACATATAAGTGCGATCAGGAAAACAACAGAGTAGCCAACACCGTCCGCAGACTTAGACCCATCGGTGAAGACAGAAACGGAGCGGGAGTGAGAAGAAAAGTGCTCAAGGAAAAGGCGTTTTAGAACTGTAGGAGGGGTAAAAGCTTTAGTGACGCGGGTCAAGGATGTACAAAACTGCGGAAGGGGGACTCTCCACGGGGCAAAGAAGGAACAACACGAGGAGAAACATTAGAAGCTCGAACGGAAGAGAATCCTGTAAGCGAGATAACCGGACAGAAAGAGGGAGGTGGTGAAGAGGAACAGGAACCGTAGGAGGGGTAAAAGTTAAAGCACGACAGAGGCGAGAGGAAGGATGTTGCAAGGACCGCGCAAGATAGCGAAGACAGTAGCGATCACGGCGGAGAACAGGAAGCCAGTGTCAACATACAAGCTAAGAACGGGAGTCGAACGAAAGGCACCAGAACTGAGGCGACAAGAGAAAGAAAAGAAAGATTAAAGAAGATAACAAGTCTTCCTTTTTCTTTTGTTTTCTCTTATGATCCCTTTCTTATTCCTATAATTACACCTTACCTTCCGTACCTTTTGTCTTGCTCTTACCATCCTCTAGGATTTCCATCTCCTCACCCCCCCTCTTGCCTATTTATTGCCCTTGCCTTTTTCGTCTCAAGCACGGGAGACATCTCCTGTCCACGAGGCTAACCATAGCCCGTGCTTCTTGCCCAGCTCCTGTGCCAGGTAAGTTACGGGCTCACCATAGCCCGTGCTACTTGGAACTTGTTCCGAGTAGCTGAATCTATCTATTCGTCTCATGTTTCTTTTCCCAGTAGCTGAATCTTAAACAATTCGTCTCATCATTATCGACTTGATAATGGTCCAGGACGGACCGAAAAGTCGTCGTCTCTTCAGTTTCTAGTGTGTGGTTTGGTCAACATTTTTCAGCCACGTTCTTGTGACTTCATCTGCATACTGGATTTCTGATGATTCTCGATATCCCGCGGTTGATTAGGGGTTAAAAAACAATGTTTTTTACCCAATTAAAATATAAATTAATTATTATTATTTAATATATATATATTGTGGTAATATTAGTACAATACTACTACAAGTACTACTGAAGCATAAAATTTATCCCTATAGTTGGCGATCAGCTGTATCTAGTTTTGCCAACCCGTACGTTAGGTCTTCATCAAACAATAAAAAATTACTTGCTATTAACAGCAAACAAACACTCAATCGGCAAAAATACATGATTCTTATATATTTAATTTTAGTGTAATTTACAGATTAATATGATATAGGAGAGAGAGAGAGAGAGTGAAGCGGTTGTTATGTAAGATGTAGTGGGAGCCACGGGGATCTGGTAACATAGTCGCCGGGAGGATCTTGTGTTTACTGTGATAACTTGTGTGTGTTTGGCCAGTTTATAATGGCACCCGTTAGTCCAGCCAAGGATTTCCTAGCAGGAGGGTTCGGAGGCATGTGCCTAGTGGCTGCTGGACACCCTCTCGATACCATCAAGGTAATTAAAAATTGTGAATGTTGTTATCAGGTAAAACCTGTTTTATCTGAGGGCTTACCAATGGATCAGCCGAATTTAATTACATTAATTAAGCACGAGTAAATTACTGTATACGAGATAAATCGTGGAAACGAGCTTTAAATTATGGCAGGAAAGAATTCCCAAGAAGTTCTTCTCCCCACAGGTAAATACACTTGGCAACTTAAATGCCCTGACATGCATGTGTTCTCTCACATAGTCTCTGGTTCACATGGGTGATGTCAACAGCTGTCAACATTTGTTCTCAATCATTGCCATGCCCTGTATATTACTCAAAACAAATTGCATCAATGCATTGGTTTAAATGCATATTTAAATGTCCCATTCACAGTTTTATTTCAGTACAGTATATCAGATTAAAAGTTAAACTTTCGTTTGTGTATTTCTACTCCCCTGATAAAAATACTACTCATCTCTTCTGACCTGTCTCAGTTTTTAATGGACCTATAGTTTCTCTAATCTTTGTGTGGTATAACTAAAAAAATAACCTGTAGGATTTGTCCTTACTTGCCCTACTGTGCAAACTTCATAGTTTCTTTTTGACCTCATTAGCTCTTTTTTTTTAACATTTCTAAAAAGTTGTACGAATTCTTGTTCTAAACTGACTTCCCTATTCTTAATCCTTTTGTACCAAGCTCTCTTTCTACCTATAAGGTTCTTCAGATCCTATGTTATCCATTTCAGGTCATTAGTATTCGATCTATTCAATTTGTATAATATACTACGTTCCTGTGGTTTGCTTAGAATATTTTTAAATCTGCTATATTTTGAATCCATATCGAAATCCCTTTTTTTACATCACCCATCGCTGGGTTCACGTCTTTCTCCAAGACCGGCCCACCCCCCATGCCCAAGACTTTCCAATCTATTTGACCCAAAAAATTCTTAGGCTATTAAAATTGGATTTTCAAAAATCTGGCACTTTAACAGAATTTTCCCCTACAAATCTATTCCATTCTATGCTAAATCTGATTTCTTTGTGATCACTGTACCCTAGCTCACTCCCTATTTCAATGTCATTTATTTGTTTCCCTATTAACACTAAATCTAAAATATTATTTTCTCGCGTTGCATTCTTAACGTATTGTGTAAGAAAGCAATCGTCAATTATTTCTAGAAAAGCGTCTGCTTCATTATTCCCTGTTTTGTTAAACCAGTTTATTCCACTAAAATTTAAGTCACCCATGACAAATACTGTTGGACTTAGATGCTCTAGATATTTCATCCCATAGATGCTTTGCTTCCATTCTAAGTTAGGTGACCTGTATAAACTCCTATTATAAGATTATTTGATTTTTCATTTAACTCTAGCCAAATAGTTTGTGTCGCTCAGTTTTGATTCCCTCTTTGAGACTATATTTAAAATTTTCCCTAACATATATGGCTACTCCCCCTCCTCATCTAATATATCTATCTGTGTAAAATAGTTTAAAATGCATTTATTTGATATTCAGCTAATAGTTCTATTATTTTCTACATTCATCCACGTTTCGGTAAGTGCAATAATATCTATTTTTTCTGTGCAGACAAGAGCATTTAAATCTTTTATTTTGTTTCTTAGACCTCTACTGTTCGTTTAATATATCCCAAGTGTATCGTTATTTTGAGGCCCTTCTCTTTCCCTGATCATTTTGCCAATTTGTTTCCCCCCACAAACACATACTTTTATTACCTCCTTTCTCCATGTCAATTCCCATACCACTACTGTATCTACTAACAGTTTAAACTCAAACAAACCCCTCCAACCACATGTTCCAACAAGTTCGCAACAACCCCAGCCCTAGATAGATGCACCCCATCCTGAGCATACATGTCATTTCTTCCATAGAAGTGTTCCCAGTTATCTATGAATGATATTGCATTTGATTTGCAATATTTGTCCAGTCGGCAATTGACACAAAGTGCCCTCGACAACCATTTATTTCCAACTCCCTTTCTTGGAAGAATGCCACATATGGTCGGGATTCCTCCCTCGCTCCTAACTAATTCTATGGCTGTCTTAAACGTCTGTATCAGTGCCTCACTCCTAACTCATCCAATATCATTTTCACCTGCACTGATACAAATAATGGGTTTGTTCCCATTTCCAGCTATAATATCATTCATGTTGTTAACAATGTCACCAATTCCAGCTCCCGGATAGCAAACCTTTTATGCCAGAGATAGGGGGAACCTGTTCCGCCTATCTTTGGCACAAAACGTTCTATCCAAATACCTCACCTGGGAATCTCCTACAACTAAAATTCGCTTAGGTGGTACTTTTAATTTGAGCACCTTGAGGTACCTGCATTCCTTTCGTTGCCTTCCCCTTTGAGCGAACTGCAAGCTCTACAGAACTCGTACTCCATCACGGCGAATGAGTTAGAAGTCCTTAGGACATATGTAAGTGGCTTTGTCAAAGTCTTCTTAAGACCCCTGTCCTTTACGACATTCCAGGACGACGACTTTCTACTGTTGCTTTCCTCATTTGCCTCTTCTTGACGTGTTTCCGTCTGTCTTAGCACCTGCATCTGGGAGTTATGATTAGTAAGAATCTAAAACCAAAGGATCAGTGCATGAATGTTCGTAATAAGGCAAATAGGACACTGGGATTTATTAATCGAAGCGTTAGTAACAAGACACCTGGTGTAGTTCTTCAGCTATATCTTGCTCTGGTTAGGCCCCATTTAGATTATACAGTTCAGTTTTGGTCGCCGTACTATAGAATGGATATAAATTCACTTGAACGTGTCCAGCGTAGGATGATAAAGTTAATTCCCCAAATTAGAAATCTTTCATATGAAGAAAGATTAATAAGGCTTAAATTGCATTAAAATTAATTGTATTTATGCAAATTAAATTTTGCATTTATGGATGTATGCAAATTAAATTGCATACATCCTCACGCTCGGGCAAGGGAGGAAAATCAGCTTCATGGAACACATTTACCCGATCATACATCCGAGTGTCGCAGGCAGCAGCCAAATGTCCAACGTGGTCACATTTAAAACACGTTCGAGTCTGCCCACGGTAGGAGAAGCAGACCGTAAAGCCAGCAAGCGCGAGAGAAGAAGGCAAATTCCCATGAAGAACCATCTTAGCCGTTCTGTAACCATTACCGAGTCCCTTGACGTCCCCGGATGTGTATCGACAGGCACGAATAGTCTACACGCCCATACCTGGCAAGAGCCCGACGGAGAAGATCCTCAGACATTTCAAATGGCGCATTCTTAATAGACACGTATGTGTACTCCACACTCAAATTCGTCACAGTCACAGAGCCAAGACCGTTGCTCAGCCCCACCACCTTGTCCTCATACTGGTCGAGAAACCTCCGGAACAAGCCACTCTCGAGACCGACGAGATCTTCCACTTTCACACCCATAACTGCAAACAGAGTGTTGCTGACGACGCCAATATCCACCCGACAGGTAAATGTCAGCCCAGCCGAGTCCTTCCTCCTTAGTTGCGGCACGTAAGTCCCCATACTGAGACTGAAAAACATCCACCCGTCAGGGCAACCAACAATCGCCCAATGTAAATTTAACATAAACATAAACACCAGCAGGGAGCCCAGGGGAACGTCCGACCCGGCTGGTGGTTGCCACCACACTCCTCAATGCGTTCGGGAGCATCCCATTGATTGATTGATAAAGATTAAGCCACCCAAGAGGTGGCACGGGCATGAATAGCCCGTAAGTGGTGGCCCTTATGAGCCATTAACAGTATCGAGAGATGATACTGGAGATCTGTGGAGGTGCGACTGCACCCTGCGTGACGGGAGATGTCTCCCGGACCAAATGGTGACCAAATGGTCGGAGCATCCCAAATTTATCATCATTTACATAACCTCAGAACTTTACATTTATCTGAATTAAACTGCATCTGCCTATCTTTTGGCCATTTCAAAACCCAAGACTTGGGTAAATACTGGTTCGGTAACTGGGTTGTTGATTTGTGGAACCAATTACCCCGTAACGTGGTGGAGGTGGGGTCCCTCGATTGTTTCAAACGTGGGTATTGACATGTTGGTATATGAGTGGGATTGGGTGGTTATAAATAGGAGCTGTCTCGTATGGGCCAATAAGCCTTCTGCAGTTACCTTTGTTCTTATGAAACGGGATAAAAGGAGATAACCCTACCTCCACTTAAAAGTTTGACCCAAATATCATAGTAACACGTTTATCGCGAATAACCGAATTTATTTACGGTCTCACTATAGCCCGTGCTACATGGACATAACGTTCTGAGAAGCTAAATCTAAAAGAAGAAGAAATATGGGCCAATAGGCCTTCTGCAGTTATCATGATTCTTATGCAGGCGATGAGTTGATTATTATGTTCTATCATCCAGTGAAGCAGTACCTCCCCCCAACAACACAACCTTCTTGCCAGCTAACTCAGGATGACATGCCGGTTTGCTATGTCAGAGGCAGACTTGAGTTATAGTAAAGTTGTATGTGACTAATGCATTTATAGTGAGAAATGTGGTAATGCAATGGTGCACACCCCCTTCGTTGCATGAAGCATAATTCTTAAAACAATAAAAGTAACATTCTAGTCAGAAATTATGTAATGAAACAATGATGGCAATAATATTGCCATGTCGATTTGCGAACAATTTATAAGAATAAAGGTAACTGTAGAAGGCCTTTTGGCCCATATGAGGCAGCTCCTATTTATAATCACCCAATCCCACTCATAAATGTCCAACCCACGCTTGAAACAATCAACATAAGAACCATATTGAACCATATATTTTAGTTAAGCGATATAAAGAGCAGAGTTGGGCAAACATTCATTAAGACAGATATGCTCAGGTCTAATTAGATATAAATTGTCATCCACACTTCCTGGAAATAAACATACCTGCGATGTGTGTTGGCGGTACTCTTGACCTTCTACTGATAGCCGTTGATAGCCTACTCAATCATCGTAATCATCGTTGAGTAGGCTATAATTCTAATAATGTAACACTAATTAAGTTGCGACAGTTATTTCCTTTAGTTACATGTGTGTCGTCACGTGACACGTCCTTAAACGATCAGCTGTAATAAAGTGCGATTCAAGACGTCAGCGTGCTTTTGGCTTTTATTAATTGGTAATTGGCACTCTCAACCCAGGCGGGCAGGCGATGTCATTCTAACGTGCCTCAGTGTCAGTCTATGGAGTGATCAGGCTGGGCTTGGGACCTGATACACATATCGTTTTGTTATAACATATATATAACAGATATGCCGGAGAAACCCCCTTCTGCCATCAAAGATTTTGTGGCAGGTGGTTTTGGCGGGGCGTGCACGGTGGTGGTTGGCCACCCTCTGGATACTATCAAGGTTTGTACTACTGCTGCCACCTCCATGTTGCTAAGTGTCACCACACTCCCCGGCTGGCTGACTTTTTATTATTATTATTATTATTATTAAAATAATAATAATAATATTATTATTATTAGAGTACCATTCCCCACAACATCCACTGTTACGCCAGCCCTCACAGGTACACGCGCCAGCACCCACCGGTACATGCGCCACCCACCGTTGGGCACAATATACCAAATGGAAGATAAAATTCATGAAGAAAAAGGCAGAGAAAAAAACTTTAGTGTTGATATCACACCGAACTCGTAAGCAGCGCATTCTGCTAAGTTGGACACCATAATAACTGCCTTCAGAAAATGAGATAAGGAATCATTCAGAACCTTATATATCATGCATGTCAAGCCTATTCCTCCACAGCTTCCTTATTCCTTCCTCCTCTACATAGCTTACTCCATTCATCCATATATTTGTTCCTTATTCCCTTCCGCCTTTCCCGGTAAACATTTCATTTTCAAACTCTCTTAAATATACCACTCCCTTATTTCGTTCCACACTTAGCAATTTCTGAAGTGGATCAATAGCTTAGACTGTGTGGAAGAGACGAGTGGGAGCTTAAAACTGTCTAAATCAGGGGTGCCAGATCCGAATTGCTGAAAGTAGCGAGCTGGCGGTCTAAAAGTAGCGAATTTGTAGTTAAAGTAGCCCAATATTTTGTTTAGCGGCAGATACAGTTTTCAGAGTAATATATTTGAATACATAGAGAAACACTATATGATTTAATGATTGCATTAATATTTCACTGCATGTATGATAACAAATGTGATAATAGGATAACTTAGCAATATTTGCTGCACAAAGCATAATGGATGTAGAGTCTTTCAATCTTCACATTTGAAGACTATGAAAAAAAAGATCTTTGCCTGCAGTCACACCTTCATTATTGTTTATTGCAGACTCATATTTTATCACTCACATGGTTGGTTCAAATGATGAGCAACAAGTGTTGTTACCTTTTTGAAAGTTTCAGCATTACTAGGAATGTGAGAAAGAAGCTCTGCAAACTTTCACTAGAAATGTATGGTATATTTCTTGGACATTTCAAAGCTTTGCCTGGTTTATAGCATTTTTTGGTCTGTTAGTGGCCAGAAGTGTAGAAAATTCGTAACAAAAGTCCACTTTCTCCAGGGGCAGATAAATGGAACTGAAATCCAAATTAGCATGAAGCTTTGCATGATTGATTGATTGATTGATAGATAGATAAAGATTAAGCCACCCCAGAAGTGGCACAGGCATGAATAGCCCGCAATAGCTTTGCTATTACATAATAGTTCGTAATAGATCAGGATGCACAATTCTTACGGGTATTCCAAGAGTGAAGTTTTGTAAGTCAGTGTGAAGACTACACTGATCTGCTTGTCTTGCGGTTACTTTTTCTTTCAAAGATTCTGAGGATCAACATCCCAGGGGGCCCAGTCTCTGGCCAGACCTCATGCGGTTGTTAGTCTGGTCAACCAGGCAGTTGGATGTGGCTTTGATTTACACAGTTTACATTATAAATGCACAAATAATCAATTATTGACTTAACACTAGTAGCCCAACTTATTTATTGCCTCCTCCTCCCCTGAAGACATTTTCTCAGCTGCCTCTTGTTGCTGCTCCTTGTATTCACTTAGTTGTATTTACGGGGGTTGAGCTTTGCTCTTTCGGCCCGCCTCTCAACTGGCAATCAACTGTTTACTAACTACACTACAGGGACTACACTACTGTGAAGGGCTTGGAGTTCTTCAGCGGTCAGTTCTTCACTGTGTTCCTCCAACTCCTCCACATCAGCACCATTCAACTCCAAGCCCAATTTTTGGCCCAGAGTAACAATTTCCTCAATAATAGGCACTTCAGGTTCAGGTTTAAACCCCTCAAAGTTTAGTTCTGAAACACATTCAGGCCACAATTTAAGGATTGAACCTTACCACTGGCTTTCTTGGGACTCATGGCGAGATATATAATAACAATCTTTATGTTCAAATAGGCAAAAATTTGAAAATAAAAATGAAATGCTTTACAAAGAATTCAGGCGCGATTGTCACTAGGCGGGAGGCACTGGTAAACTGAGGCGTGATCGCCTTGCCACCATGCACTAAGTCGGCCGTACACGCATCAACAAACTTCGTTTCCCCGAGGCAAAGTTTGTAACCCGATTCGAATTTTACGAAGAAATCGGGCTCATAACCTGAAAAAAGTTTGTAAAGAGGGGATTCGTAAGCCAAGATATCACTGTAGAACAAACAAAAAGCAATGTACAGGATTTGAGTGTATTCATGTCGGAAGACCTTACCTTTAAGGAAGATAATAAAGTAGCCATCACATCTGCAAGAAAAATGACAGGTTAGATAACAAAAACCTTTCTCACTAGAGATGCTATACCAATGATGATACTCTTCAAGACACTAGTGTTCTCTACAGTGGAATACTGTTGCACAATGACACCCCCTTTGAAAGCTGGAGAAATGCTGACCTGGAGAGCGTGCAGAGATCCTTTACTGCTAGAATCCACTCGGTAAAACATCTAAACTATTGGGACCGACTAAAAATGCCTAAATCTGTATTCTCTTGAATGCAGGGGGGGGGAGATAGATACATAATTTACACGTGGAAAATAGTAGAGGGGCTGGACCCAAACCGGCACATAGAAATAACAACACACAAGACCAGGAGGCATGGCAGGATGTGCAGAATACCTGCGTTGAAAAGCAGAGGTGCAATAGGTACCCTTAGAGAGAACTCTATCAACATCAGAGGACCCAGAACTCTATCAACATGCTTCCACTACACATAACTGGCCGAGCCCTTAAAATTTTCAAGAGATAATTTGACAAGCCACTCCAAAGGATATACCTGATTAACCAGGCTGACTCATACGTCAGGCTGCGAGCGGCAGTTTCCAACAGCCTGGTTGACCAGTCCAGCAACGAGAAGGATTGGTCATAAAATTTTCTGGGGCTTATTAGTTTAGTTTTTAAACAGATAATCATAGTACTGTACTGTATAATTAAAAATGTTTACTTTTGATGTTCAATTATTTACTTTTGATGTACTTTTCATGTATAGTATGTATTGCCTGTCTCTTGACTCTGCTAATTAATTGGGAGACTCTTAATTAGGTCTGTATTGCTGACCTTATCATGGTTTGCAGGTTCGGTTACAAACTCAGCCTGTACCACAGCCAGGTCAGAAGCCACTGTATTCGGGAACTTGGGACTGTGCTCTCAAAACTGTTCGAAATGAGAGCTTCTTTGGTCTTTACAAAGGTAATTTGTAATTTACTTATTGTTTCTGTTTCATGAATATAATTGTTTATTCTGTGTTTAACATCCTTTGGCCTCTTGTACCCTATTCTGGTTATGTTCCATGTCTATAATATAAATTAATCCTAAATGATGTCTCGGATAAGACATTTTGGGAATTGATGAGGTGAAGGTTGATGGGGAAACTAACCTTCCTAACTAACAGAAACTAACAATGTTCATTAATAGTGATGTAATGCTGAAATATCCAGTAACAATATGCTTCAGTTCACTAGCAAGAACTGAACACTGATTCAGTTTTGGTTATCACCAATGTTGAACTGCAAACCTATATTCCATGATGCTTCATATTGTTTAATTATCGAATGATTCTAGCTGTAATTTTAGTGATGTTTACCTTGTGGTTACCTTATCTTGTGTTGATTTCGAGGCTTAGCGTCCCCGCGGCCCAGTCATCACCCAGGCCTCCTCGTTGCTGGACTGGTCAACCAGGCTGTTGGATGCAGCTGCTCTCAGCCTGACGTATGAGTCACAGCCTGGTTGATCAAGTATGCTTTGGAGGTGTTTATTGAGTTCTCTCTTGAACACTGCGAGGGGTCGGCCAGTTATACCCACTTATGTGTAGTGGAAGTGTGTTGAACAGCCTGGGGCCTCTGATATTGATAGAGTTCTCTCCAAGGGTATCTATTGCACCTCGACTTTTTAACGGGGGTATTCTGCACATCCTGCCATGCCTCCTGGTCTTGTGTGGTATTATTTGTGTGTGCAGGTTTGGGACCAGCCCCTCTATTATTTTCCATGTGTAAATGATTATCTCTCCTGCCTGCGCTCAAGAGAATACAGATTTAGGCATTTTAGGCAGTCCCAATAGTTTAGATGTTTTACTGAGTGGATTCTAGCAGTAAAGGATCTCTGCACGCTCTCCAGGCTTACTGTAAATGTATAGCTCTTGAAATAGCACTTTCTCTAACTAGCTTACATTGTAACTATAAGGTGTGAAGGATAGATAAAATTGTTTATGTAATAATCTAAGATGTGGTCTGATAAAGACCTTTTGTGCCCTCTGTAATGCTTTTTGCGCTACCGCTCACAGGATGGGTATGGGGTGCACAATAAACTAGCAGCCTCCGGCAGCAACAATCAAAATCTCCAGGTCAGCAATTTTTCCAACTTTGAAAGGGGCTGTCATTGTGCAACAGTATTCCACTGTAGAGAGCACTAGTTTCTTGAAGAGTATCATTGTTATAGCATCTCTAGTTTGAAAAGTTTTTGTTATCCAACCTGTCATTTTTCTTGCAGTTGAGATGCCTACTTTATTATGTTCTTTAAAGGTTAGGTCTTCCAACACGAGTACACTGAAATCCTTTACATTGCTTTTTCATTCTATGTTGTGATTTGACTGCATTTTGTACGTGTTTTCTGATTTTATACAGTATTTTCATTTTTTCTGTAGCGCAAGAGCTGGAACTTCATTAAATACCATATTATTTTCTGTAGCCCGTTGAAAGACCTGATTTACATCTGATTAGAGGTTTGCTATCTTCTATATTGTCTACTCCCATAAAAATCCTGGTGTCATTAGCTGATGCTTAGCTACACCTTGTAGCTGATTAATGCTTAGTCAACTACACTAGAATAAAACCCAGCAAACCTTCTTCTACTTATGAAGAGTAATCATGCTGTTTTTGAAATTTGTCATGACAAGTAAGATAAGATGCATATCTATAGAAATGATCACTATCAGAAATTCTACCGCAATCCTAATGGGCGATATCAATATTACATCATTTTCCACAGAAAAAGAATAATCCGTATTGATGTCGGACTGGAGATAGCATTAGATTAGCAAAACTGTATAATAAGATGCAATATATGACATGCCACTGCCTTACTAATTCTTCCCTAGCAGAGGGTGTACTGAATACTGTGTCTTCAATACTCAGCAACTGGTCATGTTTGCAATATGTACAGTCTGTTCAACATTAATATACTACTGTGCTAGTATTTTTACAACCATACAGTAATACAGTATAAATAAAATATGGCTCTTTGGTCATGACTAAACGCAACTTGATAATGGTCCAGGACGGACCGAAACGTCATTGTTTCTTCATCTTTTGTTGTTGGTTTGGTCATCATATCTTCAGTCACGTTATTATGACTCGTCTGCATATGGCTCTATAAATTATAATAATACTCCATAATCACAACAATCCTCAGCTTGTCTAACAGACTAAATAGGCTCACTAGTTACACACATTTATCAGCTCAAGATCAATCTCCTACAAGTTAAAATAATGGAATAAAAGATTTTTTACCCTCCCAGCCACAAAAAATATTACAGTACAGCATTTAATGTCAGAGTAATATTACATTAGCAGCACCTAACCACTTTAACTTTTATCTGTTAAATATCCAATTGCAAGCTCTTTAATTATGGGCTGTTTATGTAATTTAATATTTATAATAATGCTTAAGTTCAGGAATTTATGTAAATACCTATACCAAATAAAATATTTTAAATTAATTTTTGTTTTTATTAACTTTAGAATTGTTTCTATTTAATCAATGATAAAGCTGTTGATTGTTTAGTCTAAAAGTTGTCATGGAATCCAACACCAACCACAAACTACAGATGGACAAATACAATTCAAATTACAGGATTGCATTCTTTAATTGAATAAAGTAGCAGCACAATTTTGAAACATGTCTCTAGTGCAGAAATGTCTAGTTACACCACTAGTGTACATACCACCATACTGTACTTGTTATAACACTGCAGTTCATGCAATACTTCGAACATTATCAGGTATGGCTGCTCCGTTGGTGGGAGTTACACCGATGTTTGCAGTTTGCTTCTTGGGTTTTGGGATTGGCAAAAAGCTACAGCAGAAAACACCTGATGAAAAACTGTCAGCAGTTCAACTCTTCAATGCTGGAATGCTGTCAGGAGTGTTCACGACAGCCATCATGACACCTGGAGAAAGAGTCAAGTGCCTGTTACAGGTGAGTTCCTACATAGCCAACAGAACCTGGCTGCTATGGAAGTAAAGTGAGACTTGTATTATCTGAAAGTTGATGAGTACCTCCCAATAGGCAGATAACTGGAAGGTTGTTCTATTTATATAGGAAATCAATTATTTTAATTTCTTGTTAAACCGAGGACCTGGATAATTGAAGCCCCACTGTAGTGTATCATCCCTTTAAGAACATATTAAGTATTTGATTCAAAACTGTTTCAACAGTATCTCCAATATGTGCTGGTAATAAGTTGAAGAGTCTTGGACTTTTGTTGCCGAGATGGTGTTCTCTAATTATGCTTATGACAACTATAAATGTCTAATTCCAGCATTAGATATGTCTTACTGTAACTATATCTCTCACTACAGTAAGGCATTATTTTAGTGTGCAGATTAGGGATCTGGCTTTAAAGTATTTTCCATGTTCATATGAGATAATGTGAAAAATGTGCATTATTAGAATGACTCGAATACAACTGAATGCCGAGAAGAATTATACTGGCTGGGTAGATATATTTTTCAGTAGCACCCATCACATTGTGTCTGGTTCTGCCAAGGTTCCATGTTATCTTGTGTACAGTACATGATGATGTAGAGTCAACCCCAGTCTGTTATGACTTCTGTTAAAAAATACAGCACGAAGCTCGGGCTACTTATTAATGAACCAACACTTATAATGCAGCTAACCCATACTTATATTACAGTATCTATTCAAGTTCTTACCAATAGTTTCAGGAAAATAACATTCTTTTAATGTTAATACAGTTATCTTTTGCATACAGATGGACCTGTATGCAAAAGTATGAAAAATACAAAACATAAACATAGTTTTTCTACCTGACCTTAGCCTTGGTATAGGTCAGCATCACACAATAACAATTAGTGCCAGGACTAAGCCAAAATTTATCATTTATTTATTTTTCATGTTAAATTTATTCAAGCACAAGGTATCTGTATGCAAAAGAAAGAATCTAAAAATTGTTTAATCATATATCGAGTCAATCTTTGTGTTGCCCTAGGCAACAACTACAATTGCTAAAGGAAGATGGAAGTCCAGCAGCTGAAGGACATCTGTCTCCAAAGTATATTTTGATCTCTCATGACTACTAGAAAATACTATTTGAGCTTTTGAAAGCATATGGGCAAAATTGTTATTCAGACATTAGGCACAAAATGTAAGCCATTATGTAATGATGGCAGCAGTCCTCTAAACCACTACCACATTATGATGGGAGCAATGTAAGGGTTAGAAAATTCAGTGTAATAAAAAAGGTTTAAGTACTAATATTCTGGCAACAGATACAATATGTTTTGGGGGTGTTACCAAATGGTAACAGGTGAATGTATGGATTGTCAATATTTTGATAAAGTTGGTCTAAATTTGAAATACGTTTCAAACAGGTGTGATAAGCTGTTGTAGTTTTGACTCTGGACTGTAGTGCTTGAATCACATGGCACATACAGTGTACGTAGATGGGGAAGCCACCCGCCTATAACTGGTAGTATGCCAGTAGTACAGTTGGGTTCATTCTTGACTCACAATTGAGAATTCCAGGTTTGAATCACGGGTGGGAAAAAAATGGTTGGGTGCACTTCTTATCACGTAATGCCCCGGCTCACCTAGCACTAAATAGGTAACCAGCAAGAGGAAGGATGTTATCAGGAGAAAGTGCAAAGCTACCCTGACTGGAAAGGAATGATGGCCAACCACTTAGATGGTCGGGGATTATATGCCGACCTGCATGAAGTGAGACTGTCGTTCTACTGTCCAGTCCAAATAGTTGGGTTGGGCGGTATCTAGGAATTAGTCAGCTTGTAGTGGGGTTGCAGCCTGGGGAAGGTCGATAATTCGACCATGTGGGAACCACAATACAAGCCTAACATGTATATATACACTGGCTGCCTGCCCCTAGACACAATGAACTATTAATATATTTTGTATTTTCTTTGGCCTGTCTGCTTTTTCAGGTTCAAGCGGCCAATACAGGACCACAGGTTTACAAGGGTCCCCTTGATGTAGTCAAAGTGCTGTACAAAGAGGGTGGGATTCGTAGTATATATAAAGGCACCTGTGCCACACTTCTACGAGGTAATGTACATTATAGTTGTAAAAAAAATTGGTTATATGTGAAACATTAAGCCTTAAAATAATGAATGTGTAATGAAATATACTTCAACTTTATTTTATTATGGACGGATTAGTGTATATTGCCTATCATTTAAGTTGAGCAAGGAGTGACCGTGTTAGGATTACAGAAGGCATACCATGTTAGGCTCATCATATATGAATAGTCTGAGAAGGACTTACCTACTGAGAGAGGCACAAGGAGTTTTGTGATCTCTACCATGTAAATCCTGTGCATGTGCTTAATTCCTGGGGTCTGTACTCAAATTTCCCTGTCAGTCTCTGTGCACAAGAAAAAATAAAATCAGATTTTTTTTTTTTTTACTGTTCTGTTCCCCGAGTGTTCCCTGATCACGTGAAAAAAAATCTACCAGTGTTCTTCCTACAGGTATTTATATCACTGGTGCTGTCCCACCTTGAGTGCTGATTAGTACTCATCAGCACTTTGATGAGCAGGAGAGCAAGAGAGATTTCTGAAATAGAGGGAATACAGAGAACATATACAAAATGCATGGACATGATAGAGTACCTAAATTATTGGGACCTTCTCAAAGCTCTCACAATGTACTCTAGAAAGGAAACGAGAAAGGTATCAAATATTATATACAGTACTTGGAAGATACTGGAAGACCAGGTCCCAAATTTGCACAGTAAAGTAACAACATACTTGAGTGAATGATATTGAAAGAAATGCAGGATAGAATCAGTGAAGAGTAGAAGTGCCATAGACGCTATAAGTGAACACTGTATGAACAACTGAGATCCATGGCTATTCAGTACCCTCTCAGCAAGCATAATAAATATTGCTGGAACAATGGTGAGCTTCTTTAGAAATAATTAGACAGGCTCCTACAAGAAGTGAAGTTCTAACCGGGTTGTAGTGGATATGTCGGCCTGCTCCAAGCAACAGCATGTTGGACCTCTGATATATTTAAAGCAGAGATCGTGCACTTCACAAAGGAGATAGTAAAGCAGAAGCTAAAAATTATAGATCAATAGCACTAACTTCATACATCATAAAAATCTTCGAAAGAGTGCCAAGAATTAAGTTTACAAATCATATGAAATCACAGACAACACAGGTTCAGAACAGGGTGCTCCTGCCTCTCACAGTTGCTAGATCACTATGACATGGCCTTAGGTGCCATGGAAGACAAGCAAAATGCAGATGTAACATACACAGATTTTGCAAAAGTTTTTGATAAGTGACCATGGTGTTATTGTGCACAAAATGTGTGCAAAAGGAATTACTGGCAAAATAGGGAGATGGATCTTCAACTTCCTAATGAACAGAATGCAGCATGTACAATCCAGTCAACACAGTAAAATTCAATTTATCTACTGTGAAAAGCTCAATCCCCCAAGGAACCGTACTTCCTCCGGTACTTTTTCTCATCCTAATATCAGACATAGACAAAAATACAAACTACAGTACTGTACTGTATCATCATTTGCAGATGACACTAGGATTTTCATGCGAGTTTACAATATAGAGGACACAGCAAACATGCAGTATTATGTAAATCGGGTCTTTCAATGGGCCACAGATAATACGATGTTTATTGAAAATAAGTTCCAGCTTCTACATCATGGAAGAAATGAATATGTACATATGAACGGAAACCATATATAAAACAGTTAAATCAGTTAAATGCTTAAAAAGAATTCGAGAACGATTGTCACTAGGCGGGAGGCACTGGTAAACTGAGGCGCGGTCGCCGTGCCACCACGTGCTAGGTCGGTCAAACATGTATCTACAAACTACGTTTCCAGAGGCAAAATTCGTAACTCGATTCTGATTTTGCGAAGAAATTGGGCTCGTAATCTGAAAAATTCGTAAAGAGGGCATTCGTAAGCTGAGGGTGTGTGTGGGTATGTATGTATGTATGTATGTATGTATGTATGTATGTATGTATGTATGTATGTATATGTATAATATATATATATATATATATATATATATATATATATATATATATATATATATATATATTATATATATATTATATATATGTGTAAAGGAAGAAATGTACTAATATGTTTATCACTTAGAATGTTTGGTAATATGCTTAATGTTTGTGATGTGTCTGTATATATTTATATTATATATGAACACGTTGTACTGAACGGGATGAGAATAGCTTGAGCTACCTCATCCTTTTGTGTGTATTTATACCTCAATAAACTTATTTCAATTTCAAAAAAAAAAAAAAAAAAAAAAAAATTATATATATATATATATTATAATAACATATACAGTGGTACCTCGGGTTACAAATATCCCTGTTTATGAGCTTTTTGGGTTACGAGCCCGATTTGTTCGGAAAATTTGAATCGGGATACGAACTTTGCATCGGGATACGAGTTTGTTGATACGCATATGGCCAACCTAGTGCGTGGTGGCATGGCAATCGCGCATCAGTTCACCAGTGCCTCACGCCCAGTGACTATCCCGCCTGAATTCTTCACAAGAATTTACAGTTTTTTGTTGGATTTTTGGCCATTTGAGCATAAGTTATTATATAATCTCGCCATGAGTGCCAAGAAAGCCAGTGGTAAGGTTTAAGGCAAGAAATCACATGCAAGAATGACCATAGAGGAAAAACAAGAGATCATTCGTAAGCATGAAAATGGTACTCGTATTGTTGAACTAGCTAGGCAGTGCAACAAATCTTCAGGGGAGGAAGAGGAGGCAGTAAAGAATGTCCCCTCCTCATTAATTAAGAAAATGTGTGCAGTATGGGAAGGACTGTAAAGTCTTGCTGAAAAGAATCGCCCAGATAAAGCTGTAGTAGGCCGTTGCATTGATCTTTTTAATTACAATGTGATGCCTCACTACAGACAAGTGTTACAAAGAAGGGAAAAACAATCTTCAATGGAACGTTTCCTTGAGAGAAAAGTGAGAAAATCAAGCAGTGAGCCACAACCAGGACCTAGTGGTATGCAGGCAAAATGTGCCAGAGAGTACACTCCAGAGAAATCTTCACTGCCTGATGAAATAATGGAAGGGGACTCCCCTTCCAAACAGTAACACCTCTCCTCCTCCCCCTCCCCCCCTCCTCACCATCTTCCATATGCTAACAGGAGTCATCAGCAAGGTTAAATATAACTTGTACATACTTTTGTAGTGAAGATTTGGGTGAATTAGGTATAAAATTTAGTTTGAAGTGAGGCTTTTGGGGAGTCAGGAAGGGATTAATTCATTTCCCATTATTTCTTATGGAAAAATTTGCTTCAGTTTACTAATTTTCGGGTTACAAACCATCTCCAGGAAGGGATTAAATTCTTAAACCGAGGTACCCGTATATATATATTTTAACAAAATTGTACAAGGTGTTGAACTATTCTTTACCATTACTGTAGCTTTACTAATGGATGTTTTTCAGTTGTCAATAGATGTGCAATAACGTTTTAAGAACTATTCAGCAGCTTCCCAAGATTGTCAGCCTAGGGGATATATCTTCATTAAAAATTCTCAAACATTCTCTGCGATGTTAGCATTAGGAATACTTCTAGCAATAGTCAGCAATTATAACTACCCTATATACTGTCATTCAATTGTGTATAATCTGCTCTTAACTCAATAACCATGATGTTAAAAGAAATTTAAATGTCAGTGTGAATTCTTATGGGTTGTGTTACATTTACTAAAGAAAATTGATTTCAGATGTACCAGCATCTGTATGTATTTCATGACATACGAGTGGCTGAAGCGAGCTTTGGCACCCGAGGGTAAAGAAGGGGAGCTGAGTCCGATTCGGACAGTTGTTGCTGGTGGATTTGCTGGCATGTTCAACTGGCTCGTGGCTATTGGGCCAGATGTTCTCAAGAGCCGGCTACAGACTGGTAAGTACATTGGTACACTATTACATCATTGGGAAAAAGGAACGGGCAGCTCCTTATTTCTTGTTTATCTCTTCTCATTTCATATTCTCTTGATTTCCCTTGATTTCCTGTTCACTGCATCCCTTTGTTTTTTTAATACCTTTTATATTCTTTGTACTGTACCAATACTTTCTCTGTCTAATCCATACCTTTTCCTTTTTTTATCAACACACCCCAACCCTTAGTTCTCCCTTTGCCTTCAGAAACTGTTTATTTACAACAAAAGTAAAAAAAAAAGTCATTTAATCAAAAACATCATAATTATGAAATAATCTATTGCTTAATTTCCCATTTTCATGAGGTAAGGATGCACTCATTCTGAATGTATGGAAAATTATTGTAAGGAACGGAGGCCATAGATATTATCGCCATCCATTCATGATGAGACGATAGCAAAATATTACAGCAAGTTTATGAACTGCCCAAGAGACTATTGATAATGTACCTCCCATATGACCAAAAACAGTACTCCTATATTTAACTTGCCATATTATAACTAGTACTGTAAATGTAATTGACTTTTAATGTTTTCCCAGCTCCTGAGGGTACTTATCCAAATGGAATCCGCAGCGTGTTTGTAGAAATCATGCGTACAGAGGGTCCACGCGCATTGTTCAAGGGAGCTGCTCCAGTGATGATCCGAGCCTTCCCTGCCAATGCTGCCTGTTTCTTAGGATATGAAGTTGCTATCAAGTTCCTCAATTACATTGCTCCAAATCTTTAGAAAAATGACCTTTAGCATAAAGAATTGAAAACTAGATAATGTTTTCATGGCTACATAACTTAAGCTATGAAGGTAAGGGGATACTAGGACTTGTTACCATTATTACTGGAATTTGTTTAGACCTGGCACTGCCAACTTTGCCACGTAATCAGGGTACAGCACACAAGCTACTGGCAAAGCTTAAATGATAAGACAATATTAAATGTAAGAATGTTAAAGCACGTTCCTTAAGAATTAATAAATGAGCCAAGATGTGCCAATGACCATGAGTAAATGTAATTTGTAAATAAAATATCAAAATAATGAAATATTTTTATATTTTTTTAGTTTTTTTTAACAAATGCTTCATTAGTTTTGTGTAGGAATTATATAAAGGCAAAAAGATGATAATAATTGAAATTAATTAATACAGTATTTCTTATAAGCGTGTTAAATTTTCTTAATAAACGTTAGTTTCTTCATAAAGAAAGTTGACTTTTTTCACTTTAATATTTTATTATACATCTTACACCTCAAACACACAAGGCTTTGATCTTTTCAGAGAATAATAGAGATGCTCTTTAGGACTGTACTCTAGGATTTGATTTTTTGTTTAAATATTCTTAACCCGTTAACTGTGCCGCCTCCAAATATGACCCCCCCCCCCTCCCCCAGTGTGCAGGAAATAAAATCACTGGAAAAAATTCTTTCCTGTTTTGAAAGTGTCGAAATCCCTTCCCTGAGTATGGGTATAGTAACAGAAGGTCGAAATTGTACGTACTTTGGCTGCTATGGGGTCCGCAAGTTCGTGCGTGATGTCGTCATTCCCTGGTCGCCCGTGGCGTACGCCCCTGGGGGCTGTAGAGCGCTCGGGGCAGGATGCGCGAGTTGCCGCGAATATATTTTTGTTTATTTTCTGCACACAGTTCCAAATACATTTTATATGCTTTTACGTGCCAATCCTATGTATAATGAACACGTACACTATATTATGGCAGTAAAACATCCATACTGTCCGAAGACACTGTGTTACATGCATGACACGTGTACACATATCTGACCCATATTTCCATTGTATCATGCTAATTTATGTAAATATACAGTCTATTTACACATTATACACTCTCGCACACTATATACATTCGCCATCAACACACTCAGAACTCCGCGAGTGTCAGCTGCCACACCCTCACTCCTCCAACATCCAGTCTCTCCCTCACTCCTCCAACATCTTACTCACCAACATTGCTCCTCCCACCATACTGTTATTGTTTGTATAACACTACACATGTTATGTATACCTATCTACATGTTTTATTCACCAGAACTATGCAAGTAAGCCGGTATTCTGTCCAAACTTTACAGTGGCCACCATACACTGCATGAGAANAAATTTAAAATAAATTTTAAAATTAATTTAAAATTTAAATAAATTTTAAAATTAAGTTAAATTAAAATTTTAAAATAAATTAAATTTTAACAATTAAAATTATAAAAAATCTGCAGTTGCACATTTCTTGTCTACTATATTACTAGTTAAGGGCATATTGGTGCATGAACACTATATTATATAATGTGAATGGCTCAACAGTTATTTTACCATGGAGGCAATTTTTTAAAATGTTATTAATCACATGTCAATTTGGTTAGTGTTATGAACTTCAAACTAAAGAGCTTTGTTTAACTGTACTCTTTCCACAATTTAGAAAAACGTTGTCAATCGCTTGCATTATGAATTTGTCTCCTGACAAGTTAGGTGTAAATACATGAACTGAAAGCCCATTAAAAATTAATGAGGACTGTTAAACATCCTAGATTATTTTTCAATTACCCAACAAATATTTCCAAATTGCAAAACAGACGTACCTTGATGGAATTTCCAAGTTTAGCATCCCATACCATCAGCTGCTCGTGTGATACCTCTGAAAACACCTTCTTTAGGAGTTTCTTCATGGTTTACATATTTACCCTCATTCAGTGCTACTCCTGCTTGCAGAGCATCAGCTGAATCAGTAAATTTCTTGAATTCTTGAAGCTGAACACTAGGGAAAGAAAAGTGCCATGTTAAAGAAAAAATAAAAGCTAAATGAAATTTAAATTAATCTTCATGCCCTTCATTTATCTCCAATTTGCACAGTAATAGGAAATGAGAATTCCTTTATCAAACTATTAAAATTAGTGCTGTAAAGCACAGTATTAGTATTTTGTTCACCAATTTATATATCAAATATTCATAATTTCCAGATAGTTATTCCTGCTTATACAGTACATGCATGACCCTAGGGCTACATGTAATGTTCGGTTACACAGTTAACACATACAGAACTTTATAACAGACAGGTGGGTCCGGCCACCTATAGTACAAGATCAACCACAGCCACAAATTTCCAGAATGCCTCTCAATATATCACATGTATATGAGTTAATATTGTAAATATCCACACATAAGAATTTAGCATATATATTTGTAACCTGTACACAAGTGTTTGAAGAGTAGTCTATTAAAGAATAACTGAAGATATTACAACAATGCAAAGTGAAAATTAAAAATAGAAAATTCATAGATAATTATCAGAAAATGTCACAATTCAAAGTACAATACAGCAGTCTAATACTTACATTTTACTGGCTTGCTCAGGAGTCTCAAAATCTTCAAAGAGATTTTCCACCTTGTGCAATTTCTTTTCGTCCAAAAGCTGTAATATGAAAAAGTAAATTCAGTCTTCATACCCTCTTAAAATTGAAATTATTTAATATTAGGCTTCGTCTTAGTAACTGTGTACAATCAGTAACTAGGAATTGGCTCTCATACACAAAATGCTCATTGCCCAACATGACCTTAGTATGGCTCTATTGCTCTTGACTCTTGCCTTCTCAGTAAATGCTCTAAACTTTAAGAAACATGATCTAACTTGGCTGCGTTAGCCCCTTAGGCTCTCTTCTTCCATTGCTAAATATTTTGTCAATTTCACCTCACTCTTTGCAATTAGGCATTCTACAAGCCTTTCCTATTAACTGCTATTACATACTTCAACCTTCTAATATCGCCTCACATTCACTTCATCTTTTATAAAAGCCTAAATTTCAAGTTCTTATAGCACACATTTTGTCTGTAAATATATACAGTACATGGCAGCCTCCTCCATAATATTTACAATAATTAATGAAATTGAATTCACACATTTTGACAAAGCTCATTTCCTATTGTAAAAATAATTTACATCATTTGAGCCAAGCATCATTTTCAAAATCCATTAAGAAACCGTCTTGGGTACAAACTGACTTGCATTTATTTAGCCTGGGTTAGGCTAAATAAATTAATATTTATTTAGGCCTAAATATTTAGGCCATGGGTTTGGATTGTTATAAGTCACATCATACCCGACTAGGCTCACCAAGAGATTATAAAAACTACTTAACCTTACCCAACAATATATACGGTTTTAAGTTAAAAAGAAAAGTCGAAACGACATTGTACGAAGCCCCACAACATCCATGGCTCTAGCATAACCCATGTAACTTACCTGCATTTACCCGAGGGCCACTATCTCTAGTGGCCAGGAAGCCAACAGCTTGTCAAAAGTCCCTCCCATTTGTCCTGATGATTTGTATCTATTTCGATCTTAAAATTGTATCAGGATTTTGGCATTTACGGCTTCGGCGGGTATGTGGTTCCATGAGTATATTTTTGTATTTTTTTTTATACATACATGAGTTCTTACATTCTTCTACAGCCACTAGTTCGCATAGCGTTTCAGGCAGGTTCGCAATCCTAATTTTCCCTTGCATACGACCTCACTAAATCGTTTAACAACCAGGTACCCATTCACTGCTGGGTGAACAGAGGCTACAGTTAAGGACTGGCGCCCGGTCAGGATACGAACCCAGGCCAACGCGCTCATGAAGCGCCGGACGAGTGCTTTACCACTGTGCCACGGAGACTGTGCGGTCATAGCCCCCAGGCTGATCACATTGGTCTCTACACTACCAGTAACATGATTTGTCACATATAGATACTGTTCTTAAAAAGATTTCCCCATATTGCACCCGCAAAATAACATAAGATTTTAAGGGTTGCGAAATGTTAAATCTTCTTGTTTAAGAGAAGCTGTTCCCTTGAGAGTTCCCAGCTGTGTCTGGCTACAGGGGACACCATCAACAACAACCCAGCGGGTTTTCTTCCTATTGGGGAGTGTTGTACGCGGTACTATGGCAGTGTGTCCACAAGATGAGTGCCGCTGCCCAATAACCTCGCCCCTCGGGGAGGCAGAACTTACAAATTTATGAACCACGACTCCGGGTTCCCACACTAACACTTCATGTTCTCTCTTAACAACACATTTATAGCTGAAGCATGATGCCTCCAATGAACTCCCTGACGCACAGTTACCTTAAAAATAGCGAAGCCCGCCGCGGTCTCAAATAAGACGAGCATATTTGTGAAATGTAGAGTAGCAGGGGTGGAGGTGTTAGCCGCCTCACGCCCTCACCACGCGGTCACTGTCCGTCCTCCTCCCAGCCTCCTCCACCACCCTCGCCGCTCTCCTCACACACACTCTATATATTTAACTTCTCTCTATTTTATTACAAGACAGAAAGGCACTTTCATTTTAATGTATTGGAACGTTAATGATACTGTTTGTTTCTTATATGAAACAAAAATATATCTTATTTCAGTGGAGTAGAAGGAAAGGAAATTTTCAGTGGAATGAGATCCAACTAAAAGTATTATGAAAATAACTTCTCTTTAATTTTATTTTTCAACGTATTGATGTGTAACCTAAGCTTGTTAAAAAAAAAATCAGTAAACATGATCTATAAAACTAATTTTTCCTCTAATTTTATTTTTCAGTAAACATTAATCCATTTGTTTTCTTACATAATCTAAGAGGTCGCTCAACAAGTCAAATATCTAATTAATGCACTGTAAAAAAAAATCATATTACTTCAATTCATAATCGGGGATACAGGGGTTCGATTCCCGGACTAAAAAGAAATGGTTGGGCAGGTTTCATTTCACCTGATGCCTCTGTACACCCAGCAATAAACAGGTCCCAGCGGGATAGGCAAATGAGATAAAATGATAAGAGAGAGACAGGGAAGGAGCCATGTTGCTCCAGTACACGAAAAAAAGATCGTCATACAAATACAAATGTTTATTCAAAAGAATTTGTGTACAAAGAATATAAGAGTAACGACCAATTGTAGACAGGAGCTACACAATCTACGAAAGTACTATTACACAAGGCGTTAGTTTAGTTCATTTATTATGCACCCCCATACCCATCCCGTGGGCGGTAGTGGAAAGGGTTACAGAGGCACATAATGGGCTCAGGGACTGAACCCCACAATTCATTTAGCTAAGGAAGTTACAATCTTGATGAGTTAGTTACAAAATTCAATATAAGTCGTCACATCAACAATGGGTTCGAGATCGACCTCAAGTACGGGTTCTAAATTAAGCAACTGACATATGTGGAGAGCTAGTGTCACAATTTATATAGCAAAGAGAAACCCGAGTTTACCTGAGAGCCACTAACACTAGTGGCTCCTATCCTTTCATAACGTCTAGGTGTCGGCAACTACCTGTCTCGCTGCTTTCCTTTACTGTTATTTGGAGAGATTTAATCTCTCCAAATAACTTATTTTTTACCATCACCGGCTACTGTGTGGTCGACAAAATTATTTTACAAAAGGTTGTGGTGCCGCTAATCTCTTCCTAAACCTCTCCACTTACCTGAATTTACCTGAGAGCCACTAACACTAATGGCCTCGACGAGGAAATAATGCTGGCGGCTTGTTAATGGTCCCTCCATTTTGCCCTGATGATTTTTTCCAAATGGATTTTAAAATTCAACAGAGTTTTGACATTTACGTCTTCTGCGGTTAGGCGGTTCCATAGACTTATAATCCTGTGGGTGAAAAAAATTATACAGCTTTGTGGCTTGTTGAGCTAGATAGAAACCGTTGTTCCTTGTTTGTGTTATATTCATCCTTTTGAAGAAATTTTCCAGAATAGCATCCTCCAGTTTGTTCAGTATTTTAAAAATTTTGATGAGATCCACCCTGCCATGGCTTGCAGTGTTGAACCAGCTGCATTGTAATATAACTAGATGCTTCAAATCTTGGTCAATTCTGACATTGTAGTTGTGAATGGAAATGACTTCCATAGCTATTTCTTGCATTGTGTTCCACTTGTTGGCTACTCTGGCAAAGGACGAGTATTTCCTTACATTTCAAACTCATTTGTTTCCAACTTTCACTTGTATCCTCTTTTTTTTCCTTCCTTCTCATAATTTAAAGATAGGTTATGTCTGTTAGTCCTGTCACTAATCTTGTAAACCTCTAGTTTTCAGGTTTAATTTTCTGCCTTGCAAGGTGCTGGCTTCCAGGCCAATGCTGCCAGGCCAATTCAGCTACAGATAGACAACATTAACATCAGTAATAAAAATGATGGCAAGTTTCTTGGCCTATTCCTAGACAAGAGACTCAACTTCAGCACCCACATTCATCACATAACTAAGAAATTCTCTAAGACAGTTGGTATACTCTCCAAAATCAGATATTATGTTCCTAACTCTGCTCTCCTCTCTCTCTATTATGCACTAATCTACCCCTATCTTAATTATGGTATCTGTGCATGGGGGTCTACCACTGCAAACCACCTTAAGCCCATCATCACCCAGCAAAAATCTGCTATCAGACTAATAACTAACTCTGCTTTCAGACAACACTCAGCTCCCTTGTTTAAATCCCTAAACTTGCTAAATATTAACTCCCTCCACACATTCTCTTGTGTCAACTACATTTACAAAACCCTGTTCTTAAATGCAAACCATGCTCTGAAACTCTCTCTGGACAGATGTAATAGGACCCATTATCACCACACCAGAAATAAATATCTCTTTGATATCCCCAGGGTCAAACTTAATCTGTGTAAACACTCTATGCAAATTAAGGGACCTAGTCTATGGAACTCACTCCCTAGTGAATTGAAAAACTGTAAAACTTTTGCCTTATTCAAAAGCAAAACCAAAAAGTACTTAATTTCATCTTCTTAGTTTCCTACACTGAACTTTATTTTTGCTCTGTACCTAGTGTTACCCAATCTCCTAATTCTTATGTATTTAACCCAAACAACCTTATCATTGTGTTCATTGCTGCCTTCCTTTATGTGCTAGCCATTTGCTGTATTGTGCCTACCAATTTTTGTCAACTACCATTCAAGCTGTCATTGCAATCAATCTTAGCTACCTAAGTGCTTTATTATACTGTACCTACAATTTTCTCTCATCTTTTTTTTTTCTTGCCATGTAACTGTTATCATTTCTTTTTTATAAATTTGCTAGTATTTAACTACTTAAAATTTTCTTAGATTAAGGACCTGCCCGAAACGCTGCGCGTACTAGTGGCTTTACAAGATTGTAATTACCATATTATATATTCTCACACTCCCAATGTACCTTCTTGTATATAAATAAATAAATAAATAAATACTGTATAGTCCATCATTGATTTTGCATAGACTTTAAATTGTCTTGCAAATCTTATACAGTATATTTAATAATAATAAAAATCATTCATTGTGTTGGGGAACAGAAAGCCAGGTTATACATACAGTACATGTATGTAGGCTGTAGACTGCTCTGCTGAGGCTTATATGGTACAGAGGTCAACCCCCAGGGTCGAATTACTGCTTATTGAGCTTGAAACCGTTGCTCATTGTTCATGTTACATCTGATCTTTTGAAGAAGTCTGGATCAACATCCTCTAAACTGTTTAGTATTTTTAAAATTTCAATGAGATCTGCTCTGTCATGTCTGGATTGCAGTGTTGTTAGCCCTGTGGCACTTAACCATTCTTGGAATGTCGGCTTAGTTCAGGAATGATTCTAGTCGTCCGGCAGTTGCCAGTCTTCTGACCATTTGTAGAGTTCATGTAGATCTTTTTGTAAGGCCTCAATATCATTGTCACTTCCTGCTTTACAGTACCATAAAACTTAGTGTTATCTGCAAATCTGATGATGTAATATTCTCAACTATATCATTGATGTATGACAAAAAAAAATGAATTGATCACAAAACTGAATCTTGCAGTACCCTAGTCACCACATTTCTCCAGTCAGATTCATTTCTGTTTAGGAAATGATGTATTCACCTAGTTGTGCTTGCGGGGGTTGAGCTTTGCTCTTTCGGCCCGCCTCTCAACTGTCAATCAACTGTTTACTAACATTTTTTTTTTCCCCCACCACACACCACACACACCAGGAAGCAGCCCATGACAGCTGACTAACTCCCAGGTACCTATTTACTGCTAGGTAACAGGAGCATTCAGGGTGAAAGAAACTTTGCCCATTTGTTTCTGCCTGGAGCGAGAATCGAACCCGCGCCACAGAATTACGAGTCCTGCCCGCTATCCACCAGGCTACCAGGCCCCCCAGATGTAGAATGCCGAGGGTGTGCAATTGTTTATAATATCATGGTATGATTAGTTTATATTAAATCTACTTCTAATTGTCTTATATCTTTATTTTATCATATGAATTATTCCAATATATGTTTTACCGCTTATTATTTTAACAAACTTAGGTACATACAGCAATGTGCTGCTATTTGACTGCACTAATGTTAAACCATACTTTGTCTTTATAATATATCACCTTTCAAATTGTTTGCTAAATATAAACCACTTTATGCCTAAAAATGTAAGTTTGACTTGGACTACTATACTATAACCCTGTATAGTTCAACTAGTATTGTAATGATCTGCATAAGTTGTTGTATATAAAGATTTTGATTCTGATACTGTTTGTCAAGTTCTTCCTGTAAGATCATTCATAAAATTTGGAACAACGGTGGTCCTTGGACCGAGCCTTGTCACAATCTTCTAGGTGGTTCATTAGGGGATTTTGTTAGTACAGTATATGAAGTCTTTGTGATTTATCAAATCACCTCATTCTTTGGGGTACACGTCCCACACACTATGCCCAAGATTACCATCAGAGCGCCGTGAACAGTCGTGATGGCCGAGTGGTGAAGGTGTCCCGTACACCAGTTAGGTTCGAGTCACTTCTGGGGTGAGTTTTCGGTTGCATATATGCCCCAGGCATATATGCAACCAAACAGACTAGTACTATACAGCACATATATATATCCTAAATCTTACACTTGGACATAGCGCACATTTTGCCTGAAATATATAATGATAATTCACTCATTTGCTATTGATAAAAGTTGAGTGACTCCTAGTATGGCCACCCTGCATGTTCACAAACTGGGTGGTAATGTTGCCAAATATGGGCCTCATTTTATTACTTAGGCTCTAGAAGGAAAGCAAAATATTCAGGATTTTTTTTTTCAAAATGGGGGATTGTTACTGGAGGTCTGAGGCAGCAACTGTGAACCCCATGTATAAGCAAGACTTAAATCTAAGGCAGTTCCCTAATACTTCATATGATGGGATACAGTCAGAGCATATTTAGGTACCCAACCACATGATCTGATGTGCACCCCGAAGGGTTATATATATTGCCTGCATTGTTTCCGCCCTATATATCACTTGCATTGATTCAGCCCCCCATGTTACCTGCACTGATTCATTCCCATATAACACTTGTATTGATTTATCCCCATATATTACCTGAATTGATTCAGAATGAACAATATTTTAGGAAATGTGGAATAGAACTAGTGATGAGTAGAGGTGCCATAGGCGCAATAAAAAAAAACACTGTATAAACATGAGACATCCACAGTGCTTCAATATCCTCCCAACAAACATAAGAAATATTGCCAAAACAAAAGTGCATGTATTCAGACATGTTCCAGCAAGATATAAGTACAGTAAGAATCAAAAGAAGGCGCCAAGCCAGCAGACTATGTAACACTGTCATTCCTGAAAGATGTGCCAAACCAACCAGACTGCAGTGGATGTGTGGGCCTCTGAGCAACAGCGTGTTGGCACAAGTTATCAAAAATCAGGCCAGGCTTGCAGAGTAGAACTCCCAAAACCAGAAGTTGGCACCCATAACATAAGGCACTCAGCCATCATCAGCCTCATGTTTTTCCTGTATAAAAAAAAAATCCCATAGTGTTTTTTCTAAAGAACATCACTAAAATGTATGCTAGAAAATGACAAAATTAGAAGAAAAACAGAGGAGAGAATACACAGATAAAGCTTTGCAATAGAATATATTTTATTCTAGTATAATTTAAAACTCCAGCCTTTCTATCCGTACATACTCTAAGTTATTGCCAACCCCTACTACACCATAATCACTCAACCCTTAAGCGTTCAGGAGAAATGGTTTGATGGCCGTTCCAATTATGTGTGTGAAACACCACCATTATCCTTGTTCCAGTGTTCACTATATTTGCTTTTGATTTCGCTGGATCTCAAAACACATAGTTTACATACTATTTTTGCCTTTACTGTATCTTTTTAATGATCATTGTATTTCAGTTTTTTTTTTTACAATAACGTGTACAGTATGTCATTTTGTGGTCATTTTCTTTTATTCTTTCAGTCATGTTTGTCTTTGTGAAATGTGAAATTGCAATATTTTACTTGAAATACAGTATATTACACACCGCATCACAATTGTAGAGCAAATGAACATTGCGCATACATTAGTCGTAATGCTTCAGTGACAATTAAATTAGATGTAGGTTTCTGGCATAGCGTATTTATGTAAACATGTTTTATATACCTTAAGTTATAATGTACTATGTACTGTAATTAGATACTGTATATTAAATAATGCTCCGATAAATTTATTGAAGATTCCGATACAATTTACACTTCAATATTGGCTCTCAAAATGCATTTCTATAATTACGTACTGTATTTTGTTTTTACCATCTTATGAAAAAAACTTTAAATACACAGCACAAATGAAAACTGACAATAGTTACTCATTTGTTCATTACTTTATGAATATTTTGAATATCTTGCAAGTAATCATAAACGCCAAGCAGTGGAATGACATTAAACATCACATTTACCAAGATCATGCTACGTTTTTTCCACAACCACTATTATTACCATAGAATCTATGTAGGCTAACACCCCTCCTTCCACACTCTTTGTTAGACAAATAAAAGACCAACCTCAATCAGGTAAGTTAGTGAAATATTTACTTCAACTTTGCACACATTAATTAAAACTGCATTCAGTATTCTTCTTTATTTTTTGTTAACTAAAATACAATAAATATTATTAAAAACAGACAAGCACCCTAAAATATTAAATCCTAGTCATATGTAAACACACTTCCATCAGTGTGTGTGTGGGGGGGGGGAGGGAAGGGCGTTTGTGCTTATTTTTGGTTTGCAACTAACATACAGACTCTTCATAATATTATTTTCTCTTTCAGTACAAAATAATCTATAGAATCTAGCTAGCTACAGGAAGTCAACAATGTACATGCAAACTCAAGTGCACTTTTTTCTTCTCAACTTTCAGACATTCACAAAGGGAACAAAATATAAATAACTACTTTTTCATACAAAAAATTTAGGTTCTGTCTTTAATATCAAAATGAAGAGATATCAAAATGCGGAGCAGCCCCTTAGTCACTCCTCGAGCCAAAACTGGATCTACTCTGAGTACCATAATCTCATCAGCTTCTGTTGACCTGTGCCCCATGTGACAAGTGTCTCTTGAAATGGTCCTGCCACCTTAGTTATGTAGGAAGACCTAAGGGATAGATCAATGCACTATCAAAGAAGAATGCTTGCCATGACACCACAGAACTGAAATAAAGACAACACCCCATCTGAAAACTAAAAGCAAACAAAGAGTGGCAGTTAAATCTCTGCAAATTAATATACTGTACATGTTAGTTTACTTGTTAATCTGACTGCCACTAAATGGCAGTCAACCTTATGAATATAGATTAATACATATTGGACTTTGGTACCCATCCAAGATAACATGCTCTGTCCATAAAGAACGTGGGAAAATGCCCAGTTGCAAGTGAAATCTTCCAGGGTTGCAGTTAATACTGCAAGGAACAGCCCTGAGATATTGGTGCACAAGCCAAGGAACCAAGTAATAACCCCTTCCCCATCTCCCAGGCACATACAGTAACTAGAGAACTGAAGAACACACTCTGGAACCCAAGTGGGAAAGCATGTTCGGACCCAGATAGAACATACATACCTGGAATTCGGAGTACCCTACAAGAAGCCTGAAACCACACATGGGAAGAACCATGGGAGCACCAATGGACACACCAAAACACAATGCCAGAATCATGGAAAACATCCTTACTATCACACTAGGGGATCAGGGAAAACCTGAAAAGCATGCCAGGAGAAACAAGGTATACCCCCGACACCCAGGAATACATCCCAAAACCTGGGAAGCCCACATGCAAAACATGAGTGGAAAATCAGCAAGCAGTACCAAGGAAACTGGGAAAAAATGAACCTCTGAATTGGTAAATGTATCCATGAAGCATTCCTACCATGTCAAGAAATCCACCCAGAAAAAAACGAGACACCTAAAGCAGGGGGATAGCACTGATAATGCTCCCCGGGTGAAAGATGGTAGTAGATTGCATGCTACTGTGGAAACATATGCAGGAATAAGTGCAAAGAACCCAATGAAAAAGAAAGGCCTGTCTTCAGCATCATGACCAGAGTCATACACCTACCAGGGACAAAAAAAGGGGCAGGAGTACTCAAAACTGAGGGGCCCCACAGGACTGTCCCAAACATAGGAATGCGAGACAGAAAGCTCCATATCAAACAGACCCTAGGGTCATAAGCAGGCGGCAACAAAACATCAGCCAATAGTCCCAGCACAACCATGGGTAAGGAGAGCCCTCAACCAAAAAGAGTTAAAGTAAAAAGCCAAATTGCATCATGCAAACTGGTGCAATGGACAAAAAAAAAATAATATGGCACTACCCTTGTGAAACTTGAGAGATCCATGAGCTAGAAGCACAGGCCCTTTGGTATTATAGCAAGCAGTTCGTTTGGTGAATTTAACTGTCACTTATGTCTCTACTTCACGAATGAGGCAGCAAGAGCATTTGTGAAGATATTTGCCACCATGGAGCACATATCAACAGAGCCTGACAGGATTTTGATGTTCTGGGGAGGGCCAGGTCTTGGCTCAAATTTTAAACCTGATCTAAATTTCTTATGATGCCTTGTCTTTTGTTTGCTTCTCATGATGAAATTATTTAACAATTTAATTTTCCATAGCCTTTATGATGTTTTCCACATACAGTACAGTATAACCCAGCTCTGTAATAAGAGATTTTTGTGTTTTGATTTTTCTTTACTTAAAGTGTGCTATTCATTTAAATTGAGAAAAATAATATTGGGATTCCTTTGGAAATTATGCGCTCGTTCATTCGTTACTACAAAAACAACAGCACTGTTACACAACAGCAAAGATGTGTTCATGTGAGATCAGAACAATGTGTTTAATTCCAAACTGAATTTATTGTGTGTCATGGTTTGATGAATCATTTTAATGCAACAATGATTAAAGTGAATTATGAAACATTGTGTGAAAATGAGACTTTATTTCACTTATTATAATGATATTAATATTAAATACTTATTTTCTTGCTAGACTTCATGGATCGATTGAATTGTACCCGAATTGTACAACTTTGGCTGCAGTTATTCTAATGCATAATTTATCTTTGCCTACTCATTACTAATATCAACACTACTTTTTGCACAAATATAATGGTGACCAAACTTCACATATCTCTCCCAGTTCAAAACTTTTTAACACCTTGGACAGAATACTTATTTTTAATAACATTAACAATTACAATGGTTACTTTATAACCATTATCACCACCATCATGGTTAAGACTAACAAATCACAACAAAATGGAACCGGGATATAATGGACACTATTGTATTACAATGAAGAGTATAATTTAGTTATTGAACTTATAAAATCTGAGGAGCTTTCATACTTAACAGAAGACCTTCCACATAGGCCCTCAGCAAGATGTAAATATTGTACCAAATTTGGACACTGACACACGGCCACAAATACAAGGAAGTTGAGTGGTCAGTCCCAGTCACCCATGGAAGCACTACTAATACAAAATACAGGATATAGATTGCTAAAAAGTTTTGTCCAAATGTCTACTTTACTGACTATTCCCTTTTACTTTGACACATGCAGCGGTCTTACTGTGTGATCTGTCATGTATTCTAAGGTTTAACAATACAATAACAACTGCTATAGCAATCAAACATTGAAGTCATATCGAGTATATCCATAAAATTTGTATCAAGTACTGGTATTAAAGTATACAACAGAAGAAAATAACTGCAAGAATAAGTGAAATACTGTAACCTGGCCATTATAATGCTAGGCTGAACACACTTGACTATGCAGAGCCAGTGTGTAAGAACATCTAGCAAGTAAATCGAGTCTATAATAATATGAATCATAAAATTACCCACAAACTTATTTATTCAAGTTAGCAGTGTCAGCGGGAGGGGCTTATAACCACTAATTGTTAATTAGTTTAGGGCTAGCATGAAGATGCAATGTTTCCTGTGCGTCATGGCCACTAGCAGCTTTTCTACCATCTTGTTAAATAATATGGATTCCTCATTCAGAATATAAAACAATTACCAATCTTGTTACACATTGAAGACTTCTATTACGAGAGACTGCCACCACAAAACAAAAAACTATTTCCACAAAGAAATCACAATAAAACATTAGGCAATACTGTATACTGTACCATTAAACAAAATAGTTCTGAACAAGATGGTGACTAAATTACATGTAAACAGACTCAACTTTTATATCAAAGTAATTCACCATTCTAAAAATTATACCTGATGTAATTATATTACCTTCTTGCCATCTATTAAAAATAAATTGAATGAACATTCAATATTATGAAGAGTGAATGTCGTATACAGGAAGATAGACACATCTGTAAATCTAACAAGACCATAAAGGATTTTCATAAAAAATTTTGCCTAAAAATTCTGATATCAGTAATTCATATATACTGGTATAAGTGTCAATCATTTTAATTTAAACAATTTACCAAATTATACTTGATCACTTACGAAATGCATAAAATTTTAAAAAGGGTAGAATTTTGAGAATATATTTCCATGATAAAATATAAGTACAGGTTAATTTTTTTTTTTTTGAAGTACTGTACCTGCAAATTTATATCATGACCTGTACTAAATGAGTACTTACTTCAAAATAGTGTTGAAAAAGTACAATACAGCCCTTATGTACTCTAAATTCTATATCTAATTTGATTTGTTTCCATACTGTACTTCAACAACTAAATTTTGTCTAATATATACTGTAGTAAGAACATAATGTAGACCCATGAACAAACCATTCCTTCAATTATGGCCAAAATTTAATATGTCTCATCAAATGTTCTAATGTATGCCAAAATCAATTCATACAATCCTGGTCTGCAGTGTATATATATTATATTTACTTATATCTATTCACTATATTAGTACCCTTTCCCTCTGGACTCACGACTGCCCCCCCATCCCTTGAAAGTGGGAAACAGAATAATGATAATGGCTGGATATTTACTTATGGCTTCCAAGATATCGTTAAACTAAGTCAACAACAGCCCTATTTGACTTTCCTTACAATCTCTACTATACACAGGCTTGAATACTTTAACACTATGCACTCTGCTTTCATCACTAAGCCAATGAAGTATCCTGCCTATACAGTATATATTAGTTACTCGTACTACTAACTCAGTCAGTGCATTTAATTCATCCGTAAAATATTAGAGTTGTACACCATACCTAACAAAATTATAAATGTAAGAACATTCAAATAAACCCTATATTTGTTATTGAAGTTAGTACTATGGTAAATAATCAAAACCAATATATTACCAACTTATATTTTAGTCTGTAATGAACTTTAAATGAAAATTAACTTCAAATTTATGATTTTTTCCCCATTTCAATTTAGCTCAGAGGCAAAATGACACTCGGTCAACATAANGCACCCTACTGTGAAGGAACCAAAACCATATTCAAAGGCATCACATTTATTTTGCCATTACAATACTGTATTTCTAATTTATTTTTTACTATGCCATTTTGAAATGTCATACCCCTTAAAACATTATATCACTGATATCCTCAAGTGGTAATCAAAATAAATAAAACACTATTTACTGCCAAAGCTGTCAAGCCTGTGACATTTAAATGCATGAATCAATTTTATACAAAAATTTCTTAAAAGTACAATCAGGCTTTCAAAATAATGAGAAACTAAGTAATAGTCTTAGCAATTAATACATTAATATCCTAGAAACGAACTTTAAAATTATATTTTGTGAAAAAAATCCAAGTCGTCAAATTGGACTTACTTGTGACCAAGACCCAGTGACATAGCAGCCAGTTCCTTCTCCTGCAACCCAGGAATGAGACCTTCCACTTGGGACTTGATACATCTCATCAGTTCACTCACATTGTTGTTGCTCACACACTGCACACCTAGTTTGTCCTGAAATACACACACACTATATTTAAAGATGAGGGAAAAGTAGCCTTTAATAAAATTATCTAAAATTGTACCAACAGTATTCTAAACTCAAGTCTTTCATTAAACAGTATATTTATAAAATGTTATAAAAATCACATACAATGGATGGAAGCCATGACTGACAAGAGGGTTATTAAAAATATTTATGAGTTTGTACACGTGCATAATTAGTGATGCACTTTGTGTAACTGCTGTCTTACTCTGGGTCTACCTTATTTAAATTTAAAATACTAAATTTAAAAATTAAATTAAAATTTAAAAATTAAAATAAATTTTAAAATTAAATTATAATAAATTTTAAAATTAAATTGCAATAAATTTTAAAATTAAATTACAATAAATTTTAAAATTAAATTACAATAAATTTTAAAATTAAATTACAATAAATGTTAAAATTAAATTACAATAAATTTTAAAATTAAATTACAATAAATTTTAAAATTAAATTACAATAAATTTTAAAATTAAATTACAATAAATGTTAAAATTAAATTAAAATAAATTTTAAAATTAAATTAAAATTTAAAATAAATTTTAAAATAAATTAAAATTTAACCAATTTTAAAATTCAATTAAATTTTAAAATTAAATAAATAAAATTTTAAAATAAATTTTAAAATTCAATTAAATTTTAAAATTAAAATTAAATTAAAAAAATCTGCAGTTGCATATTTCTTGTCTACTATTAGTTAAGGGGATATTGGTGCTTGAACACTATATTATATAATGTGAATGGCTCAACAGTATTATTTTACCATGGAGGCAAATTTTTTAAAATGTTATTAATCACATATTAATTTGGTTAGTGTTATTAACTTCAAACTAAAGAGCTTTGTTTAATTGTACTCTTTCCACAATTTAGAAAAATGTTGTCAATTCGCTTGCATTATGAATTTCTCTCAAGTTAGGTGTAATACATGAACTGAAAGCCCATTAAAATAAATGAGGACTGTTAAACATCCTAGATTATTTTTCAATTACCCAACAAATATTTCCAAGTTGCACAACAGACGTACCTTGATGGAATTTCCAAGTTTAGCATCCCATACCATCAGCTGCTCGTGTGATACCTCTGAAAACACCTTCTTTAGGAGTTTCTTCAATGGTTTACATATTTTACCCTCATTCAGTGCTACTCCTGCTTGCAGAGCATCAGCTGAATCGGTAAATTTCTTGAATTCTTGAAGCTGAACACTAGGGAAAGAAAGTGCCATGTTAAAGAAAAAATAAAAGCTAAATAAAAATTTAAATTAATCTTCATGCCCTTCATTTATCTCCAATTTGCACAGTAATAGGAAATGAGAATTCCTTGATCAAACTATTAAAATTAGTGCTGTAAAGCACAGTATTAGTATTTTGTTCAATTTTATATATCAAATATTCATAATTTTCAGATAGTTACTCCTGCTTATACAGTACATGCATGACCATAGGGCTACATGTAATGTTCAGTTACACAGTTAACACATACATGAACTTTAATAACAGACAGGTGGGTCTGGCCACCTGTAATACAAGATCAAACCACAGCCACAAATTTCCAGAATGCCTCTCAATATATCACATGTATACGAGTTAATATTGTAAATATCCACACATAAGAATTTAGCATATATATTTGTAACCAGTACACAAGTGTTTGAAGAGTAGTCTATTAAAGAATAACTGAAGATATTACAACAATACAGTGAAAATTAAAAATAGAAAATTCATAGATAATTATCAGAAAATGTCAATTCGAAGTACTGTATAATAATTAATATACAACAGTCTAATACTTACATTTTACTGGCTTGCTCAGGAGTCTCAAAATCTTCAAAGAGATTTTCCACCTTGTGCAATTTCTTTTCGTCCAAAAGCTGTAATATGAAAAAGTAAATTCAGTCTTCATACCCTCTTAAAATTTAAATTATTTAATATTAGGCTTCGTCTTAGTAACTGTGTACACTCAGTAACTAGGAATGCTCTCATACACAAAATGCTCACTGCTCAACATGAACTTAGTACTGGCTCTATTGCTCTTGACTCTTGCCTCTCAGTAAATGCTCTAAACTTTTTAAGAAACATGATCTAACTTGGCTGCGTTAGCCCCTTTAGGCTCTCTTCTTCCGTTGCTAAAATATTTTGTCAATTTCACCTCACTCTTTGCAATTAGGCATTCTACAAGCCTTTCCTATTTACTGCTATTGCATACTTCAACCTTCTAATATCGCCTCACATTCACTTCATCCTTTATAAAAGCCTAAATCTCAAGTTTATAGCACAATTTTGTCTGTAATATATACAGTATATGGCGGCCTCCTCCATAATATTTACAATAATTAATGAAATTGAATTCACACATTTTGACAAAGCTCATTTTCCTATTGTAAAAATAATTACATCATTTGAGCCAAGCATCATTTTCAAAATCCATTAGGAAACTGCTTGGGTACAAACTGACTTTGCATTTATTTAGCCTGGGTTAGGCTAAATAATTAATATTTAAATATTAATATCTAAATAAATAATATCTAAATGAAATTAATATCTAAATAAACAGTATCTAAATATAATATCTAATATAAAATATAAATATAAAAAAAATATCTAAATATAAATTAATATCTAAATAAATTAATAAATTATATTTATTTAGGCCTAAATTTTAGGCCATGGGTTTGGATTGTTATGAGTCACATCATACCCGACTAGGCTCACCAAGAGACTATAAAAACTACTTAACCTTACCAAACATATATAAGTTTAACTTAAAAAGAAAAGTCGAAACGACATTGTACGAAGCCCACAATATCCATGGCTCTAGCATAACCCATGTAACTTACCTGCATTACCCGAGGGCCACTATCTCATGTGGCCAGGAAGCCAACAGTTTGTCAAAAGTCCCTCCCATTTGTCCTGATGATGGTATCCATTTCGATCTTAAAATTGTATCAGGATTTTGGCATTTACGGCTTCGGCGGGTATGCGGTTCCATGGGCTTATTTTGTATTTTTTTTATACATACAAGCGTTCAACATTCTTGTACAGCCACTAGTTCGCATAGCGTTTCGGGCAGGTTCTCAATCCTAATTTTCCCCTGAATNGTATAGTTATACTCGCTTTGTGATTTCTTACTGATTTCTTACAGCCAGCCTCTAGAGTTGCCACCACGGTCAGAAAATAAGGTACTTAAACGATCGAATCTAACCATCCAACGCAGAAAACGTGAATGTTTGTGAGCTACTATGATTTATAGTACCCCTTTATTAGTCCGTTCGGGATTTTCACGTCAAAATGCTTTGTACTATACGAGAGGACGGGCGGACTCTGTGGCAAAATCTCCCCGTTCCGTCCGCATATATGTAGCTCAAAATCCAGTTGGATTAAATCAACAGGACAAATGGAGGGGACCTGTTGCATTCTTACCTTTATCTACTAGTCTGGGGAACAGGCAGCCTGTGTGTGTGTGTGTGTGTGTGTGTGTGTGTGTGTGTGTGTGTGTGTGTGTGTGTGTGTGTGTGTGTGTGTGTGTGTGTGTGTGTGGATTTTGTTCTTAGCTTGAAGGGTAGCACAGGGAGAAATCAATCATGTGGGCACACATACGCACAGAGTGTGTGACCAAGTGGCCAACGAGCTAGAGCACAACTAGGTGCGTACACAGCGCTCGGGGGGTCGTAGTCCTAAGGACCCGGGTTCGATTCCTAGCCGAGGCAGAAACAGTTTCTTCATGTGATGCGCCTGTTCACCTAGCAGTAAATAGGTACCTGGGAGTTAGCTATTACGGGCCGCTTCCTGGGGATGTGCGCGTGCGTCAGAGGGAAATATATGTAGTAGATATACGGAAACAATAGATCAGTTAGAAAGGCGGGGACCAAGAGCTAATAACTCGATTCTGCATGCACAAATAGTAAATACAAATAGTAAATACACACACACACAATCCATTGGAAATTTAAATTGCCCTCTAAGAGATGTAGCTGCCATGTCCTCTTGTCTCTTCTGAGTGATATAACAATTCTGTATCCTCTGAAGTAGAGAGTAGTCCTGTGTTCTAGTGTCTTCCGAGGGACACAGCAGTCCTGTAGTCACAGAGGGACGCAACAGTTATGAGACACTCTAGAACATATAAGGGGTTATCTGAACAAACCTAACTCCGTTCCATTTCTCTTGGCTTTAAAACAAAGGCCAGCTAAGACTAAGAACTCAACCATCGTCTCCCTTGCCTCAGGACCTCAACGGAAGTCATACTTCCTTGCCTTTCACTATAACTTAGCTACAGGTATCGCAGTACCCCTTTTACGACACCCTCAGGTATCGTAGGCTTCCTGCTCGCGTTGCCCTCATGACCTATACACAGCGATCACACTACGTCTCTTCAACCTAGAATTTGCATAATATTATGAGATGCCTACATGTATTAAACAAAGGCCTATATATTTACGTTAATTTGTGTGTGCAGATAAAAAAAAGGGGGGGGGAAGGAGAAGATAGGCTTCTGGAGGGATGGGGGATAGGTATTGGGGAGGTAGTATGGGGGGTAGGCGGCGTGACAAGCAAGATGGGCGAGGTTATCCCAGGATCATGCGTGAGCATGATGGAGCGTCCGCCACTAGCCCTCTTCATCCTTCCAGAGTATCTCATTATAACCTCCACCCTTCCCTCAACCCCCCTGCATCCTACACCAGTATGGCACACACACCATGGCTGGGTCCCTCGCCCCTTACTACACACCCCACGCTCGCGAGACCTACAACAGATGGCACTACCAGAGTTGTAACACCCGCTGGACGTGTATACAACGTCCATCAGCCCAGTCGTAGCGGCCGTGTACGTGGTCGTAGGGCCAACCACATTGATTCGACGTAAAGTCTTTCGAGAACGTTGAATCACTGTCTATAACGTTGCTTCAATGTGACTGGAGCATGTGTGGCCCACCGGGACTACCAGAGTTCCTGGTCTAAAGTTTAGTAATGGAGTAAGAAAGTAGAACACGTATGCAGTCGATGAAACACAATAACTGGTTCTCTTCAACTAGAACAATTCCTTCAACAGGATCAAACAGTCCGAATAGAGATACAGAATATCAGCAACATAATATTACTGTCGTCTAATTGTGCAACAGAAAAGTGGAGCAACTTGGTATTAAAGGCTAATTTAAAAATGGCAAGTAGCTTACACAGCTAATTGGGAACCGAGAATCTTAAAATATACTTTGGTGAACAAACTAATAAGAATTTAAAAAAAGGAAATTATAAAAACTCTCGGGTCATCTAAGTACTAGTATTCTAGAAAGATTGCTTATTGAAGAAGAAATTGGTGATATTCTAAATACGCATTGTCTATCTAGAGAAAAACTCGAACATTTCCAAAGTTGATCAAATACACAAGAGTGGAGAAAGCGCGGTAAGTGAGCTTACATATACTACGAAAGTCAAACAAATAGAAAACCTAAAACCAGAATAAGTACCGAAGTACCTTCCAGGGTCTGAGAAGACTAAGTCTTAATCAACCCTTATCAAGTATATTTTCAGTCAATCATTACCGTTGGATACTGTGGGTGAACTGAACTGTTGTCAATGTACACTCCACCTGTATTTTATGTGTGAAGTATATTACAATTAAACCTATCCAGTTTGTTGAACGATAATTGTGGGATTAATACTTGAAGCGTTAATCGCAAAGTTACTGATTAACTACCATCGTACGTACCTGCCACTACCATCAGCTATCTCACCCTGTCAGAGTAAGAGAGACAAATGTATGGGTGTGTGTATATATATGTATGTATACGTGTGTGTGTGTGTGTGTGTGTGTATAAAGTATATGTGGAAGCTGATCAGTTACGTTTCGCCTTTGGAAATGCACATTAATGACACTATGTAAAAGGCACATCGAACACTATGTAGCATACATAAATCTGTATCTATGTATTTACGTATGTAGCTTAGCCTAGCATTTTAAAAGCACTACAATCACTTTCTGTGGTTGATTGTTCAATAAATCCCTTAACTGTATGTTTGACAAATCTCTCACCCTGTCCATGGAGGACAGAAGAAAATGTATATATGCTGGTTAGCTTTGTAAATGTGTGGCCACGTCTATGGTAGAAAATAATAATAATAAAAAACTACGGAAAACCCGAATTACAGCTCAAACACTGTTTAATATGCACTGGGAAGCACTTCCTAACCTCATAACTCAGCAACAATGACCCAATACAGTAATTAAGGACATACTCAGGTGGACAATAGACGAGGGCAGCAGCACACAAAATCAGTCTGAAGTCCACACTACCACTGACGGTTTAAACTCCACGGGGGGCAGCTGGATTCAGCTTTTTGCTGTTGCCAAATCAACATAACTGGGATTTATGGATAGTTTCTCTCTAACACAATTTAATAACGTCACTATATGGTAACAAACAATCATCTAGATGCATAATTTATCAAGATAACATTCTCAAGGACTTGGTATTTAATGAACTAAAACATTTTCCTCAAATTACCCCTTTAACATGGAGAGCTGGCAACTGTGTCATCACCCCCCCCCCCCACCTCTTTGGGTGGTGGAACTCGGCATAACCAAACAAAATCCGTTGTTAAGCTGGGAGACGGTCCTAACCCTCTCCCTTCCTTATTTAATATCTTTCTTAACTTACGTTAATTATATTTACATAGGAATAATTTTAAACTCCTTGGAACTTGTATGCAAATTAATATATCATAAGCTATATATTATAATTTGGAGTGGAAAAAGATATGTGAATTCAGAGATAATTCTATAACCAATGTTCAAGAAATGTGTAAATATTTCATTCAAAACGATCTGCTACCAGAAATTTTAGCCAAATATCCCCAGTTCGCTAACTGTAGGTAGTAACTAAGTGATTGTAACCTATCCACCGCTGCCCACTGGATGGGGGGGGGGGCAGCGAGTAGGATTAACCTATCTATTGTGACACTAGCTCTCCACTTATGTCAGTTGCTTAATTTAGAAACTATACTTGTGGTCGATCTCGAGCCATTGAAGATGTGACAATGTGCATTGAACTTTGTAACTAGCACATCAAGATTGTAACTTGCTTAGCTATATGAATTGTGAGGTTCAGTCCCTGAGCCCATTATGTGCCTCTGTAACCCTTTCCGCCACCACCCACAAGATGGGTATGGGGTGCATAATAAATGAACTAACCAAACTATATTTTCTCTAAATCAATATTTGTGTAGGCTATTACAACTTAACTACTGAATTCCATTAAGGAATTTGTCACGAATACGAATTAAACTTAACGTAACGACTTTTTACATGTAAAATAAATAATATTTATAAAATGCGATTTGTGTGTGTAACTGTTTTGTTTATTTAGTCCATAACATGAATTATTCAAGGAAAATATTTTGCGAGATATAAACTTCAAATCAAAGAAAAACATGGGACCTCGGAGTCTCAAGAGAACTTAATTGTTCAAAAATCCACACTGATAAATGCTCCAATTGTGTGTACAATCATCGTGGTACTACAGTTATGACTACAATAATACAGACTTGTATACATTATATACATACCTCCAGTGTCACATGCATTTTCAATTCCAACTTTTCCATGCTGGATCTCACAGCTTCTGCATCTCGTGACGTTCCAGTACTCCTGACCGAATGGTCCCCATAACTAACGTATGACCGAGAGGTATACCGTGTATATCGATCTTTGAGAACACTTTGCATAGTAATTAAAGTCATTAGAAACGCTAAATAAAGCGATTCACAGGAATAACGTCGCCCCCGACCTCACAGTGTTGACATTTTGACTGGCATGGAGGACGTAGTTACGGACGCAATACTCTTCAGGGGGTTTTCTTTTAAAGCTTGCTTTGCTAGGCATACATGATGCAAAACATTCAGATTATAATATTCACAATTATATTTTTTGGTACTAAATGACATGCAAGATCAATTTCTTAGGCATTCGTTACTTGGCCGGTATTAATCTGATTCCATGTTGATATTTTGGAATCTACTTGTGTCCTACCTATCAAAGGCCCTTTCTTTAGATTTTAATACACCAAAAAAAAAACTAAATTTAGCTAACATTTATTTTTGCAAAAGTACATTTTGAAACGTCACTTAGTATTAGTATAGAGATTTTATGAAGAAGATTCATGAGGGAGCTAGAGGACCCGGGTCGCCAGCCTGCTGCTGGGGTGCAGAGAGAGGTCGCTGCTAGCGCCAAGGGAGCATGACCTTCCTGGCAGGATGAGAAGCACATGGCAGGGTTTGCCACTGGCCAGTGTAACCCACCCACTTAGTTAAACCTGAAACGTGGCAGAACAAAAATAATAACATTAAAATCCATTTTTATATATATATATATTATCATATATAAATTTGTGAGGGTACCACTTCTGGTACAAGTGTAGGCTAGCGCTATCTAGAAAGCCAACACTGTAACTCATCTTGTATGTACTTTTTACCTAATTAAAATATATTATTATTATTAACTCACTCCAGGCGCGGCCATAGAGGACGGGGCAAGCAGCATGGCGGGTGAGGAAGTCATGCTCGTGGGAGGCCAACAGGTTCCACCACAACACTGCTGCCCTCTCCACCGCCTCCACGCCCACGCCCGCCCATGGGAATACTGTGCGCCCACCTGCCAAGACAACATCGTACAGCGTTAATTCACCGTTCCAACTATGTGTAATAGGTGATCTCTTCTGGCAACATCCTAACTTGATGACGATAGTTGAACTTTCTTTCAAGTCCACACTCTCCAGTGCATCTAATTATGAGACATCTCTTCACCTAGCCTGCCTAGGGTATTGAAACTAAATTAATTTATGTACACAATACACAAAATGTAACATGCTTCACTTTTGATTGGCGCATTTCCATGGTCTGTAAGTATGTTACAGACTGACAAAGAACGCAGCGTTTTGTAAGCATATTTTACTAACAATCATAACTTATTTTACTATTTTAATTTAGATTTATGTAATTTAAATTTAATTAATTTAAACTAAACTAATTAATTTACTGGCAGCCTACCTAAAGTCATGTCAAAACCAATTTCAGTACTACTGCTTCATCGAGTAGTACACCAACCACGCCTGCAAGCATAACCAGTGAAACCTCCACAACAGAAGCAGATAACAGCTGTAATCACTTATTACAGCCACAGCAGAACCACCACGTCTACGCTAGGCTCCACAACAGCCAAAACCCCTGTAGTATCAAGTTAAGACTTGACAACAGTAATACGCTCTTCTAAATGTAAACCCAGACAACAGCTGGGGGAACCAGAAAGCTTCAACGAGGGCAAGCAACAGATTTATGGTTAGATCATAACAAACAAACCCATAAATAAGCAAAAATGGCAGCAGACCTCACCACAACAGAAATAACTACAATTTGTTAAGATTCTTCAACATTAGCGTATATCACAACTGTGGATCTCACATGAAGACCAACTACAGCAGTGGTAGATAACACCACAGCAGACCTTATCACAACAGTAGCAGGACTAACCCCAACATATGTAGATTCAACAAAAGTAGCAGATATCAATACAACAAATTAAACCACAAAAATAGCAGACTCCACAAAGCAGCACAGGTGGCCACAACAGTAGCACAGGTGGCCACAAAAGCAGCACAGGTGGCCACATCAGCAGAATTGGCCACAGCAGCGCACTTGCCAGAGTATCACCGCCTACTACTACTGACCTGCAGCTGGAGCTTCCAGGAAAGTGAGGACAGTGGCCATCCTCTCCCCGACGGCTGGGTTGGGGGGACTCCTGGCGGGGCCATGGGTGTCCCGGCGCGCCTCGTAGCTCTCTCCCAGGCCGGAGTCTGCCACCTGGGGAATAAACATGGAAATGTTCCCTAGATGCTTCTCTCATTCTACAGGACTATGTCTGTACCTTCTCTCTTACGTTGTTGTAAAACTGCATATGTAAGTTCTACTTTCATATTAAGCAAGAACATTTAAGATTTCCCAATGAGAAAAGATGTTGAGTATAAATAATGTTGAAGTATATTAAGTGTACAGGTTTCCTTGTGTGTATTATACATATTTATAATTATTAGACCCAATCTACAGATCAGTTAATTGATAGCCATGTTTGTAGTTAAGATGAGAGAGAAACATTCATTAGACGAAATTCTAAAAAATATATAAATATATTACAGGAGTGTGAAGTGTTTGACACCGAAGATGTGGGGCCGTTAGTAGACCGTTTGTGTTCGTGTGTATAAAACATTAAATGTATCTTAGAAACAGAAGCTGAAATGCAGTTTTTTTTAAGAATTTGTGTTGCTCTCAGATGTTCATTTCCCAGCCCGACTAAAGGTAGTGTCGGTTCGTGAAGAACAGTGTAGGTGAGCGAGCAATATGAACAGCCGTGTGTATTACGTATGATGATCACCTGTCCGTGGCAGGCAGTGCTGAAGGTTTTATGGTATGAAGTTTAAGAAATTCGCATGATTTAAATGCTATACTGGTGCACGGTTGAGTACAGACACCAACACACGGCCCGAGGGTTGTCCGGCCAGTCATCTGGGAGCTTCACAAGCCAACCTCATCTGCCCCTGGGGCATGAGGGATGAGCTTGTAATAAATGTGACATGAAACACTCCTGACTGTAAATAATGGTAGCGTTTGTCGGCCATGGCATGCATAGCCCTGTTTAGTAATGTAAATGTTGTATTGCTATACACGGAACCTTTTATCAAGGTCTTACATCTAAGACTTCGACACGTTTAGATATTATCGGTGTTGACCAGCCTTACCCTGTAGGGTTCAGAGAGAGAGTCATGCAAGGTGACCCCCACCAGATGGCTCAAACGACGTCGTAGTCTCTGGAGTGACATCACCTCTCTTCCTTCCAGCCACGCACTGATGAGAAAGAACAATTAGAATATAAGAATTATTTAGCGCCGTGGCAGGTCTCTCCATAGTAGGCGGGTCCACTCGCCACCTCCATGTCTAAACCAACTATTTTTGGAACTAGTTAAACTGTATTAATAATGCTAGCTGGCAGATCATTCCACAACCATATTCCTAGAACAGTACTTTACTGTATTTCTCCTAAAACTAAACTGGTGTACTTTGCGCCTATTACTACGGTATTGATCTGTTCCGACAATTTGAGGACCTCGATTAATACCTATAATCTACTTGAAACCATCGACCATACAACCCCTTATCTATGTCTCTGGCAAGCGCAGACTTAACATATCCTCACATTCAGGTTAGAAAGCTAGAATCCTGTTTGTTGTGTATTTACCGCTCATAGATTATTAGAATATAGCAATAATGCCCATAAATTATTACATTTGATGCATTAACTCATTTAACTTGAAACAAATATAGAGCAAAGATAAGTATCAAGGCTGGCAATTACACTCCAAGACACGTACTGTTTGAGCGACCAGTCGCTACTAGCAGCATCGTGACCGCTGCCCTTCCTGGCGGTGTATGAGGTGTGCAACTGGCTGCTCGCCCTCTCCTTGACTTCTGCTGCCTCCCGCGGGCTCATGACCTCGTAGATGAGCGTGATGTAGGGGTCGAGGGAGAGTTGTTCCACCTTAAAGGGTGCCAGGAGGAGCCAGGGGCTTCTGTTGCTCATGTACCGGCAGTGAAGCTCACATTTGATCACACTCGTCTGTTATTACGTGGCACTTCATACATATTTGAATTATAAATGTTATATGCTGTATTAAATACTTGTCTAGACAAAACAACGAAAACCAGTTACATCCCGTACACAAACTATATATATAAAAAAATTACTGTCACAATCAAACTTAAAGTTACTACATTTTACGAACATTTATACATATTTCAAAATGTATACTTTCTCTAGCCCCTCACCCTGAGTTCGACGCCTCGACACAACATCTCTACCTGCCGCCGCTCCACCAAGGGGCGCTCCTGCACCATCCAAGTCTTGTTCCCATGTAGTTTCAGATACTGTACGCCTACCACTACGTTCTCTTTGGCGTTCTCCTCCTCCGGGCGGTGAACCCTCCCTTGCGAGAGTCCGTAAGACGTCCGAGCCGTTACGTGGGTCAGCGAGCGAGGTCCCCTCATCTCCAGGACGTGGTCATGCTGTCGTTATAGAAGGCTGCTAATGGGGCAGTAACTGGTCTTTAAGTTATGGCACTTACAAGGCTTTCGAAGGCTGGTGGCTGTAATTGGCGACTGATTTTGTTTCTTCAATAACGAATTGTAAAAAACATTTTCAGTAGAAACATTATTGAATCTGCTTTAAAACATTACAAAATCATAATTTGAATGCTAGTACTGGTTTGTATACACATTTATATCAATAATACCTTATTAATATCCTCTTCTCATTATTCTCTAATGTTTGTGAACAAACACATTGTCACCTCACCTCATTCATGCCTATATATCCACACCACTGAATTGTAAATCCATCCTTCTGAGGTATTATTAAATACGAAAGTACTTAATAAGGAAGGATGGATTCCAGAAGTAACTAACCGCTCCCCAGCTGAAATTTTACGTCTTCCCTGGCTGCCACTAAAGCCAAGGAAGAAATTGAGTAATCAATTTCACAGAAATTATTGACCCACGCCCACGTCATTAATTAGTCATGTAGGAATTAGTGGCAGCAAGGGAAGGTTTAAAATTCCAGCTGGGCAGCGATTAGTTGCTTCTGGAATTCTCCTACAAAAAGCTGTCCGTAGTACAGTTGATAGAGCTACCATTTCCCACTCTTGGGGGCTCGATCACTTGGGCTGGACGGTAGAGCGATGGTCTCGCTTCATGCAGGTCGGCGATCAATCCCCGACCATCCAAGTGGTTAGGCAGCATTCATCCCCCCCCACCGTCCCATCTCTAATCCTTATCCTGACCCCTTCCCAGTACTATACAGTCGTAATGGCTTGGGGCTTTTCCCCAATAGTTCTTCCCTTAGTCTCTCCTAGTGTCCAGGTGAATGAAGTGTATATTATCCACGGTAGTGTGGTTGACAATTTCATATATACATAAGTAACAGATGTCCCTATTATCTCATAGGCCCTAGGCACTGTGCCTAATGGATAATATGGCACTGGTTAACACCACAGTGTCCATTACTCACCACTCTGACGGCCGTGTTGAGCAAGCTGTCAAGCCTTTGGGTAGAGAACTGCGCCTCCCAGGACCCCCCGCCCGCGTGGGCGTGGATGGTCGATCTGGCTCTAGCTGCTCGCAGGAATTCCACACCAATGTTGAGGTAACCTTTGTTGATAGCCACCAGGCCGATGGACGCCAGGTCGCTCACTGGGGATTTAATACGTTTAACTCCCATACCAGAAACATAATTTGTGTAATTTAATAAACTAACTGGTTTACACCAGCAAGATACTGGTAACAGTAATTATAAATAGCCTACATATGCTATACAAAGAAAATATTTTATCTTTTTTTCTATTTATATGGATATCAACTCAGCCAAAATTATTCTTGAGAACAATACACGCTATCTGAGATATAATATTGTGCATATCTGTGCTATACTAGGCCTAGGAATATTTAGACTTGGTTTTAGGCTAATTTATTTCAGAGTCTGAAGTAAACAGTATCAAATTCTACTATCTAATTGTCCATTACGCCAATGTATGTACGATGGTCAACACAGTTATAAAAAGTACTATCTAAACAGGAGAATGGGTTGGCTACAACATTGATCCTGGCCTCTGATCGATCTAGTCAAAATCGATAGGTTTAAGCTCCTGAAAAATAATTCCAGAAGGAAATCACTGAAGGTTAAAAAAAAAGGCAATTTCCAGCCTGAAGTATTGAAACGCTCAGATCGTCCACATCCTCTCGGACGTAGGTTCGAACCCTCATCATGGCCCTTGTGGATTTGTTCTTTTTATTGAAACGCTCCCTTGCCCTGAGGTGTTTTCGGGGCTTAGCGTCCCCGCGGCCCGGTTGTCGACCAGGCCTCGTTCGAGCAGAAACTAAACCCAAAATGCTGGGCGAACTTTGGACTAGACAGTTATATATATTTATCGATTGATGAATATTTAAGCCACCCAAGAGGTGGCACGGGCATGAATAGCCCGTAAAGTTATAGCTGCAATACATTTATTTATCACTTACGATTTAGTAATTTCCCTAAATTGAAAACCTAACACACATCAACATAATTTCCTCCATGGATCAATTGATACGCAGTATGCATATGGATTTTTCCCCAAAGGATAATTAGCGGTTCAAAGCCTAAGTTTTGCATATAAAAGATACAAAAACGAGGGAAGAAGCCTATATACAGTTACAGCCCCGTTTCTGTGCCAGGTAAGTCCACTACGGGCTCACCATAGCCCGTGCTACTTGGAACTTTTTGTTCCTAGTAGCCGACTCTTCAACAACAAAAACAACAGCCCATATACCTGCCAGTGGGTAATGGGGAGGTGGTGCGGTGTTGGTCTCACTCTGGAGTGGGTGGAGGTGACCAGCCGAGGCCAGCGTGGTCATGTTAAGGTCGTACACGTGGACAAGCCTCACCAGGGCCTCTGACGCCGCCGCCACGTCCTCCCCTCTGGGCAGCAGCTCCCAGTCCGCCCTCGACGCCAGCACCTCTGCTCACAAATTACTCATACTAAAGTGTAAACCGGGAAGAAACTATTTGTATGCAATGTTAGTTATAAGTGCTATACTTTTGTGTGCTATCCTAACAATAATTAACAAAAATGTATGTCGTATTATGGTAGCTGTAAAAAATTAACGGAAAAATGGGGGAAAATACAATTTTACTGTGAGTTGTTACATTTCATCGCCTAACTGCCGTCTAGCCAACTACGGTAATACCGCTGACTTCATTGGAACAATAAAAACAAGTGTTACAGAATTTGTCTACAAGCTTGGCGCTAAGTGAACACATTATTTAATAACAAAGTTACACATCGTGGTGAAATGCAAGGCTGTATGTAGGCCTAACTGTACTAACAGGACTCGTGCATAAAACGATACTGATATGGGAACAGTCCCACTGAAAGTGACACGCAGGTCTGAAGAACTATTAGTTCCAGAAACTTTTTATAATCACTCGAGTGGAACCCAGTCATAGATGTTGAACAACACCGTAGTTATTGAAGAGGCACTATAAAAGGTGGTGCAGTGTTAATACACAACCTCGCGAGCGATTTGGTCTGGGTTCGAATCCTGGCCCAGAAGGATTCTCTGGCCACCAATCCTTAAATGTTAGCCCCTGTTTACCTAGCAGTAACCTAGTACCTGGCTGTTAACCCATTTACCGATCGTGTTCCATGGAATGCTAGTGGGGTAAGGCTTTTCATGCGTTATGGGAAGGCAAAGCTCTCAACTTGCTAACCATATATATATAAAGTATAAATGCAAACCGGTACTCACCAATATCGCTGAAAACTCCTTTAACTTTATGTAATGCGCCGTCAACCTGCGTCCAGCCGCCTGCCACGTGCCTCAGGAGGGAGTAAGCAGCTGCAGGATCGCCAGGTGGCGCCCCCGCGTCTCCGCCTATTGCTTCCCACGAGTCCACGTACCTATAACGGTCAGACAATATTAGAGGCAATAACCGAGTATCAAGCTGACGATCAAGGCCTGTTCGACGATCTACCAATAATATAAAATACAATTTCATGAAGATTGTTTCTGTATAATGGGGTAGAATTTAATACCAGAGCCGAGATAGAATTATGGTTATGTTGCAACCCGTCCTCGCAAATTCGTATAGTCAATATTGACTTATTAAATAAGTGCATAGGTGACATACTTAACATAATAGTTTCCCTTGAAAATCTTCATAGAAAACATCAACCTTACCTAACCTACTTAGTATGTTAAGATAAGCATCTTATTGCTTCGTAATTACAATTATTACCTAACCTATACCTATAATAGGTTAAGTAACAATTGTAATTACGAAGCTATAAGATGCTTATTTTAACATACTAAGTAGGTTAGGTAAGGTCGGTGTTTTCTATGAAGCTTTTCAAGGGAAACTATTATGTTTAGTATGTCACCTATGTACGTAACTAATAAGTCAATATTGACTATACGAATTTGCGAGGACGGGTTGCATATTGACGATACACCTGTGCATAACATATCTAAAACTATTTTTTCTTTTGGTTAGGTTGGGTCCGGTTAGGTTTATTTAAAGGCTAGCTATGTAGTAGGGCGCTGAAAATTTGCTCATACCTTATAGGCCTTACTTGTATTAAGGCGTTTCAAACACTTGTGACAGAATCTTCGCTTTCATTCAAATAACAATAAGAACAAGATAACTGCAGAAGGCCTATTGGCCCATACGAGGCAGCTCCTATTTATAACCACCCAATCCCACTCAAATGCATGTCCAACTATATGAATGTTGGAAGCATATAAAAAAGAACGGATCAGTGATATTGGACGGGAACCCCCGGCTTGTAACTTTGCTTCCCTGCTGTGACGAGGATCGTGCTGTGTCAGTGGGCAGTACCCAGGCGGAATGTGGTTTGGCAGTTCATCGACGACGAAGGGCATAGGCTAGACTCCGGTTCCAAAACTCTTTACGGTCATTACCCCTTTATCATAAAGCTCTAATTAATGGTATTATTATGTTACTTTTTTGAGTATAATAACCTGTACACTGTCTCAAGTTATGGCCCCCCTACATATTGCAAAAAGGCCCCCAGTTTGAGACTCAGTGGTCTACACTAAGACCCTCAGGAGAATAGTTTGGCATCAAGAGGGCCTCGGCTTTTACTTCAGATGAGTAACATGAGGAGAGTATTGCTCCTTCCTCCAGTTTAACAGCCAAAACTCTGGTGAAAGGAACTTCATCCATAAAATGGATATACCAGTACTGTACCACCGACATTTCCGGTCAGGGACTCTAATGTAATGGCCGTTTATTAGGACATCCATAGGTATTTACGAGGCACTACCAATCGATTTTCTAACCTGGATTTGGTTTTCTGGAAAACCTGATCTCATTGATACCCCTGACCAACAAGACTTTACGGGCAAGCTCTTCGCATGCCTCGTACACCGTCTTGTCTGGTAGTCTGAGTACCACCATGTATGGTTTCATACTAGGGAGGAGTGGGAGGAAGTCTCTTACACCATTCCATTCAGGTGACAAATGCAAGGATATCTTGATGACGGCTTCCTTTGATTTACGTGAAGTATTTTAACATTTTCCTATCTAGCTATGTGAAACAAGCTGACAATATTGATGGCACCTTTTTGATTATATAAAAGGACTAACAGTTGAAACGATTTATTAATAAAGAAAACAATCGTTTTTGTACTTTTGAATACAAATGTGACCAATGGCTATGGTCGTGTCAATACGCACCACAAATATATTAACTACCAGTAACATTATTTTTATTTGTATTATACACAAATAATGACTATCTTGCATCATTTATTCCCACACTCTTTAACCACAGCATACAAAATTTACTAAATAATGAATATTTTACCTGCCTTTGTAATACTTCGTTCAGTTCATTAAAGGTATGTAGAAGAGTCCGTATTTGTTGGAGAGCATGTAGCTCTGCCTGGTGCAGGTGGTGTAGGTGTGTCCAGGAGGCGTGGCCGGCGCTCACCACGCCCACCAAGGCGTTCAACACCATCACTGACGCCATCACGGCAAGTTCAACGCTTACCATTAATTGCACTGCGCCTTTGCTACGGTCTATTTGGTAGTAAGCAATTGACCGTCTCCGGGCGAGTGCGCCCTCACTATGAAAGCTAGAAAGAGGATATTGATAAGTTCGTCCTCATAAATAGTTTACTTTTTCATGTGTATGTAGTGTACACAATAATAATTAACACTGTATCGCCACCTAAACCACACGGTACAGAGCCATCTTTTGTAAAGCCACGCGTGTTTTCCGTTATTGCCTCTTAAACAATAAAATCACACCATAAAATGCGTTTTAGCCACAAACACTTGTGTTCTACGCATACGCCTTGCGTAGCACTGTCCAGACGCCACACACAGGAGGTAAGGAGAGGAAGTGTGCAGCAGACCATCTCCAGGTCCGCCCGAGGTTCACTGCTCACCGGTGAGTTCTGGTCGCCGGCGGACACTCTTCATCCGCTACACCCACACACCTGCAGTTTTTATTTTATTTTATTTATATACACTACATTTCTTACATTCTTGTTAAGCCACTAGCATATATGGCATTTCAGGTTTTTAATCTTAATTTTTCCTGGAATACAACCAGCCAAATCGTTTAACAACTTTGGTGCTTTTGTTCAGTTTAGTGGTTTATTCCCCCCCCCCCCCCGTGTTCATCCTGTGTTGTAGTGGGAAAAGGTTACAGAGGCACGTAATAGGTTCTGTAAATGAACACATGTATTATTCGTTTAGCTAAGCAAGTATCGAGAACTTATCACAGAAAAACCAAGTCTATTCGGTTTTAACCGACGTTAAAACTTAAATAGCCGTTTATCCTGTATTTTCTACCTTTAGATATGAATAGATGTTGAACACGGGATAAATATACGAGTTAAAATCCTAAAATATTGTTGTAAGGAGCGTACATAGGCTAGACGCCGTCAACCATCACCTGGTAACGAAACTGAATTGGCAAATATAAACGCAGAATGAGCATATGTGAATAATCTTCTGACAAGGGTATAATATTACGTTTATACAAGATTTTTAAGTTTAATTTCCTTATTAATAACCCACGTACTCAACCTGTAGGCGGTATCACATACTGTAATGGGTTCACTGATAACAGCTGAGCAACCGAAATGTCAAAATTTTAATGTCAAAAAGACCAGAAAAATATTGATTGGAAACATGTTACTAGGTAACTTAATACATGTATGGATGCTGGGCTGTTTCATGTGAATGTTAGATAAATGTAAGGAAACCCGTCCTCAGATGAAGTCCATCCATCCAGCGGTCGACCTTAAAGACGCATTCATAAATTTTAACATGCTCATTCAAAATAGGAATTTCCTCAAATATAAGTTAATGTTATATATTAACATGCTGTGCATATTTAGACATTGGTTAGATTACGTGTTTGGGTTCTGTTGGTGATTATTTGTAGTACGTGGGTGAAGCATTTACAGCGTTGTGGTTTGAACAAGTCATCAGCGAAGCACTTGTTCTGGAAGTGACGTCAATCAGTTTCGAGCCGTGTAAACCGTTTTTCATTCATAAATAGGTTTGGTGGGTGCACAAAATCACTTTTGGCCTTCATGAGGACAGGCTGGCGGTTATGGATAAATATAGTTATAATAATTTAAAATAGTTTTTTCCAATATTTTGACTACTACACTTAAGTCACCAATACAGCTCTATAAATAAAAGGGTCTTCCCTGCTGCTTTTGTAGATTTGAACTAATGTTAGCCTTTTTCTATATATCTGCGAAGACCCTTATTCAGAGATATCCCCACCTTATGATGGGAATACGCTTTTGTCTTATTTGTCGAGTGAAGTCAAGCTCAATACATATCATCCAAAGAAGCTGAATGGACAACTTCACTTTACAAAATGAAAAGTACATCAAATGAAATCACGATGAGGCAACAGTAGAGAATTTACATCATGTTGCTTATGAAATATAGGATAACCTGTGCAGCAAACTGCCTACGCTTCTCTCTTGACAAGATTAAAGTTAATTTGAACAATCTTAAAGCTACCAGGTCAATTACGTTAGAAATACTTTGACAAAAATTCCAAGGTTATTCCAGAATGTGTGCGCTGTTTAAATTAACTGCCAACACGGTAACATCACAAAAAATCTTTATCATACAATGGTCATGTTAACTTCATATGGTTTGGCCTATGATCCCTAATTATACTTTATATACAAAATTACCCAAAATATCAGTATCATAACGTCTCACTTTTGTTGATACAATACAGCACAAAAACTAATGTTTTCAGTACAGAATAAGTAATGTGTTCTCAATACCTGCCCATCACAATTTGTTAATTAAGTTCAAGCACTGTATGCACCTGCAACAGTATTTTGAATCTTTTTTTCCTGCCAAAACTTTACTGTAGTGACAAATAATTAAAATGCAGTTGAATGAAAAATTTATTGGAGATTTAGGAGTACATACATAAGACATACATACATATTAGGTCGACAAAAGCTGAAGTACTCCGAAAATAGACTTGACTTGTGTGTAATGTATGGTCTTTATACGCTGATGTTCGATTACAAACCATTTTCTCCCCACAATCTACCATTCATGTATTGCACACAGTATTTACATGATTACTTCAGCATGCTGCCTAATCTCCTAACTTAAAAATAAAAACAATTTATATAAAAAAATTATAATAGACATTGTAAGTGTCCAGAAACAGCTATAAGCTCTTGTATAATTAATTTTCCTAATTATTCATTCTCTACTGCCTCTTTCTTCTTTTTCTTCTTTTTCTTTTCTGGTGACTCTACATCCATAGTCTCTTCCTTGACTTCTGGTTCCTCAGATTCTTCTTTAACTTCTACCTGTAGTTCTTTTTCTTTTTCTTCTTCCCACTACTAGTCTGTGAGGTTTCTGTAAGGAGAAAGATTCTTGTGTTCACATTCAATACTTTGCACTTAAAAGAAGGCTGAGCTAGCAAGAATATGAATGAACTACTTTGCTAAACTTGGCACAGTCCATCCAAAATAAAGGATCATGTACAGACAGCCTTCAACTTTCATAGAAAGTTGTGTATTAGAATCATATGGGAAACACTTGCATCCAAAAAGTATCGTCACATGACGATGACTGCACTTTGCTTGATGGTAATTCCAATAACTGTAACTGAAGTGAACTCACCTGGCTGCTCTTCCACAACTTCTATTTTAAGTTTCTTCGGTGGTTGTAGCTCATATGAATCATCAATCTTACGCTTGCTCGAGCTCTCTAATGTTGAATCCGCTGCAGCAGAATACTCTTTCACCTCACTAAGAAAAGAAACATCAAGTTTAGTATGAAGTTTCCTAGCATATAGAGGCAACACGAACCAATGGATAATAACCAATTTAGGATAGGGTCATAGAAGTAGATTTATGGAACATATTACAAGTAACATTATAGAGATGGCAACACTGGATTGCTTTAAGCATAGGTTAGACTCTCATAAGGGTGAGTTTGGGTGGATTTGGCACCACAAATAGGTGGTGCCTCATAAGGTTGCAATAACCTTCTGCAGTTTCCTTTCTTCTAATGTTAACTTACACAAAACATAGCCAAATCTTGTTGTGGTAATATGATTAATGTACACAATTTTCTAATATATATTATGCAGGGTTTCAACCAAGAACCCCTCCTTATGTGAGGTTAAAAAAATGAATGATTAAATCACAACTTATATAAGATGTAGATAGTTACTTTAATATCGGGCCATATCTCTCATTCTATATATGGACACATCATAAACTAGCACTGCAGTAGGCCTTCTGCAAGGTAGGTCCAATCTACACCCAGTTGCCTTCCCAAGTAAATTTCCGCTCCAAGCAGCAGCCTGTTGGACCAAGCTCTCGAGTCAAGCATGGCCCCAGGCTAGGCATTGAGAGGTAGAAGAATTCGAAGAACCCCTTCCAGGTTCATACATGTTACTATGAGCACCATATTTTTTAGCATATTTCATTAACTTGAGTCTCAAACTGCCGACCCTATGAGCAGGAGGTAGGAGCTCTATCGACTATGCCACAGAGCCTTATTAAGGAAGGATTCCAAAAGCAGTTAACTGCTACCTAACTAGAATTTTAAACTTTCACTGGTTGCCATTAGAGCACAGAGGAATTGGACAACCCACACCCACATCATATAAATTGCCAACCACACTTCCAATGAAATATCTATACCGTAACATCATTTCATTCACTTGGGCACTAAGTCTCAAAGCATAATTATTGTACATCATAACTAGTATTGTATGCACTGATATTTGAACCTTGCACATAGTCTATCATAGTCAGGATTTCCTGTGACACTATTATTGCAAAATAATTGTGGCTATTTATTTCTTTATTATGAAGTGATGCTGTGGAAACAAGCTGCAGAGGTGCTCTGAGCTGCTGCATCCGTGGTTGCACTCTCAAGGTTCATACATCCAGGAGGAATGCCCACGATATTTTTCAAGATAATGTCTTTACCGGAGGTCTAAGGAAACAAATGTGAGCACCATGTGCACATAGGACTTTTAAATCTCTCATGGTACTTTGAATCATCTCTGACTGACTCGCGCAATGAATCATAAATGGCATGATCGTCCCCACTTGACTTGCGCATTTGAAGAGTCAAGGCCGTTCACTATTGACCAAACCACACACTAGAAAGTGAAGGGACGACGACGTTTCGGTCCGTCCTGGACCATTCTCAAGTCGATTGTGTATTTACAAGCCGTTCACTACATTGGCCACTTTCCTTCCCTGACAACTCGCATCCAAATTCCTCTTCTGGTTAATCACAAAGTCCAGGTATTAAACTTATGAACAATGATTCCATTACTTTCTGTTCTGAATTCATCCAAAACCATCTTCTATCTACATTAAAATCTACCTACTATATATAAGTATTTAAATCTAACTACTATATATAAGTATTTAAACATACACATGTAGCTTTTTCATTCTCTGCCAGACAAGCTGTTATCAAATTAAATTTTTTCAGATCACTGCATGTACTTATCCTTACTCCCTACTGCCTTATCTGATAAAACTGTAAACTCTCAATCACCTTAATCTTATTGGTAAATCACCTAAGTTCTGGTTGTGTATGTCCTCATGAGCAACCATAAGGACATTTATCAAACAGAAATTTAAAGTAATTTTCCTTAAATCATATTCTTAGAGGACAAACTTTAATAAGAGGACATAAATCAATACAAAAGTACTCTGTTGAAGCCATTTTGCAGCAGTAAACTCCTTAACGGCACACATTTAAATACTATACACAAAATTAATTTTAAACATTTTCTTCAACTAACCTTACACCTTCATATTTTGCCTGCCTTGCCTGAGCCTTCCCAGTTCCAGAGATCTTGCGAGTGAATCCGCTTTCCAACATTGCTATTCTTGACGCCAATTTAGACCTGTTGTCGATACCCATGTCTGTCGTAGTTTCTTCTCCAAGTGCATCATAACGACAAGCGAGTGCTGCTTTAGCAGCCAACATACGAGACATCTTACCCTATTAACAATTAAATATAATGCATTCAAGTACCGTATACATTTTAGTATTTTATAAAGGCAACAAACATACAAGAAATCTCACCTTATCGAAATTAACATGCTTAATGTAAAGTTACAGAGAATACATTTAAATATTGTGTCTATTATTAACTACCAAATTCAAGTCTTATTATGCACCCCAGTAACTACCAAATGACTATTTAATGTTTATCTCCTAACTAATAAATGTTTAATTTGTATTTACTTTCATATTCAGACAATTTCAGTATCAAAGTGGAACACTGCAAACTTGACCATTAGCAGAACCCCAATGATTACAAATTTTTAAAGTGTAATCAAATGCTAACAGTTATGGTTGCATTGAGTACAGAGGATAAGGTCAGAGTAGATGGAAAGAGTTACATAAAAATGGGGGCACATCTGGGAAGTCACAAGTGAGAGAAGAGAACAATGAAAGGAAGGAATATTAGTACGTTTAAAAATGACTGGATACTGCACCCAGCCCTAACACATGGAAGTGAAACTTTTAATATGGTAAAGTGGCAAGTGTTAGAGAACAGGCAGATATTTTTTTTTATAAAGAAAGTAGCTGGTGTAAGAATGAAACACTTGGGGAAAAGGAGGGGGGGGTATGTACATGCCTGTATGATGCCTGAAAATCCTTTAACAAGATGTAAGTGTTAACTGAAAGGTTCATATGGAAAAGAAAGAAGACAATTACCTTGGATGGGAAGTATGGAACAAAAATGTGTGAAGGGATTAGAGAAAATGTTTTAGTAGCCATACAGCCCTTGGAAAAATTTATTCTGGGAGCACTCCCTAATGGAATGCCTCCAGGAATGAATAAGGCATTACAGCTATATTAGAACACATCACAGCCATCATTAGCCACTGCACTGTGCAACTGGTTTTGGCAAAAACTTCTTAGTGCAATTGTCAAGGACATATTTTTGTTTTTATAAATATTTAAGTAAATGTCAAAATGTTTCCAAATTCAACTATGTATTTCCACTTCAAAACACAGAGTAATGAAAGCATTAATATATAGCCTAATTAAAAAAAAATAGCAACTCAGAGCACCTAAAGGCACTTTGCACAATGCAGTGCTAAGGGTTTTAATCTTGACAAATTAAAAATATTAAGATCACCTAATTACCTTATTTTTAAGACTAGTTTGTGAAACTAGTTGGGCATGGTACAGGAGACCATATTTTGGTGTGGCATGTCTAGATTTTAATGCCCTGAAAAGTGCTTTCTCTGCACCCAGGATCTGGATGGTGGAAGCTGGGTGCTTGGCCAGATTGATTAGAGAGCCAGCATGAGCTATCAGACGAGCACCCACTAGCTCACCTACCAAGATGGTGACATTAGGGGCAATAGCCACCATTCTGTTTTTTAGATACTCATAAAGTTGAGCACGATATTCCGTTAACTCGAGCACCTGAAATGAAATAAATAAAAATATTAAAGCATTATAAAGGTACAAACAGATGCATATCTGTACAAGCAGATACACAGAGGAGGGGGATTTATACAAAATACACATTTACACAGATTATTGCAGATTATATGGATTTATACAAAAAATATATATAGTAAATTTAAACTATAATAGATTAGCACTTATTACCTGTTCACACAAATTTTTTATATTTAAAATATCTTCTTCTGCAACTTCAGTACCCATCGAGACTTCAGCTGCTTCTTTCACTTTTTCCTCAATTTCCTCGGGCAATATTTCAGAGAAGTCTGTATTTACAGCTTTGTCTCTGGTGCCTGTGAGACAAGGATACATACGCTAATTAATCACTGTAGTTACATCAGTAAATATTATAACCATGCAAAACTTGAAAATACATTCAATAACGAAATGGAGTATATAAAAAAAATAATGCACGTAATGGCTTTAGTGATTTCTAAAATTTTGATAAAATATACCAAAAGTATATAAACAATAATCTTATGTCTACTATTTTAACACTTTGGCTGATCTAGCAAGGCGAGTGATCCTTGTCCAGTGAAAATTTGTCACAGAATCCAAGTAGTTCCTAATATGTGGTTGGTTATATCCAGATAGATTACTGGTATAATATTATTGTTTGCTTTTCTCCATCTTAGTCTAGGCAAGTTGAAGTCACCTAGGAAGATAATATCAGGTATTGGCTTTGCAAAATTATCAAAGGTTATCTCTATTTTGTTTATCTGTTCTGTGAATTCCTTAGCTGTTGCATATGGTGGATAGTATATTAGAATAATAACCAAGTTTATATTCTCTTATTTTTGTCTGACATGATTTGTCAGCCATTTTAATTATTTACTTGGACCAATATATTAAAAAGGGTCATTACATTACTAAAATGATAATTTGTTCTGTAATGTCAGAACACACATACAGGGAGCCTGTGTGTGTGTGTGTGTGTATGTGTTTGTATTGTATGTATGTGTATTATCTATATATATATATATATATATATATATATATTATATATATATATATATTATATATATATATATAGTAGATATATACACACACTCACAATGTATACTTTATGCTTGTATCAAGGTCCCCTGAAAGCCGAGCTACTGACCTTTTCCTGGATGCAACCAACTGTTGTACCTCCCTATGTACTGTTAGGTGAACGGAGGCATTAAGTGAAAAGAAACATACCCAACCATTTCTGTTACCAGGAATCGAACACGGGATCTCTGATAGCGAGTTGAGACTGAAGTTATTTGTACTATGAGACACTAATACAAACATTAAATAAGTACATACTCTAGATACTTTAGATATACTTTGCAAAAAGCTACATCCCAACCCACACACTAATTCACGAGCCAAGACTGGGGTGGTACAAATTCTCAATACATATTGTATAAAAGGAAATATTTAATTTTCTTACTACTGCTAACCCTTTGTTGATTTAAAACTAGAAATATAATTCATGTTAGTGAAACA
>WNGS01008507.1:3041280-3051342 GCA_020271785.1 Procambarus virginalis
CTAACCACTTCATACAAGCATTTACCCAGCCTATACTTGAAACTTTACCAGTACTCTGCCTCTCCCTCTTGCTCCATACACATCTCCTGCCATATTTCTCAGCCAGCACTCGCCAATTTGCTACAGCTAAACCTTTCAGAATATAATAAGTTCCTACTGATTCTGATTCACTCTACTGAGTTTGATTTGCAATATATATTTTGAGTACACACCTCGTAAACTTTTCATCCATTTGAAAACTTCAATTATACCTGAACATTATCCCATGGCTTTCTAGACAATAAAAAGGTAATTATGAGGAGAAAGCAGCAAGCCAATACAACTATATAGCACTTGGAAGGGATCAAGATAAGGATTTGGAATGGGACGGGGGAAAGGAATGGTGCCCAACCACTTGGACGATCGGGGATTGAACGCCGACCTATATGAAGAGAGACCGTCACTCTACCGTCCAGTCAAAGCTTTGTTAGTCGCTCTTCTTGCAAATTTTATTGCTCAAACTTTAGTATGCCATCCTTCACTATTATTTTGAGTGGACATGTTCACGACATATAAGATCATTAAGATTATCAAAAGACTAAGACGAACTTAGAGATAAGGAATAAAAACACAGATTACGTTATGTTACATGATTAGTTTAGCCTAAATAACAGTGGCCAGTCTGGCTACAACAACCTGTATAGAGCAGCGCTCCAAGGTGGGGTACCGGACGTGTTGATGGTCACCTCGGCAACCACCTTCAATATGAAGGTCCTGAAGACACTCACCTCCAGGCCCACCTCACCTGTCCACACACACACACACACACACACACACACACACACACACACACACACACCACACACACACACACACACACTTCAGTGTCACAATAACCAATTCAGTGTCAGAGTAGTTAATAAATGGAATGCACTAGGAAGTGATGTAGTGGAGGCCGACTCCAAACACAGTTTCAAATATAGGTATGATAGAGTCCAGTAGGCTCAGGAATCTGTACACCAGTTTATTGACGGTTGATAGGCGGGACCAAAGAGCCAAAGCTCAACCCCCGGAAGTACAACTAGGTGAGTAAACACACACAAAGAAAAAGGAGTACAGGTATAAAACAAAACAAGTCATGGATCGATCCTTGGACAAACTCTGATCCAAATACACGTTCAAGATTTACGAAGAGGGATAGAGTCTATATTTGATGACGGAACAAAACTGATAAACACCCCAAGGAGAAGACGACAGCAACACAATTAAACTTGGACTGGCTGCAGCAGTAGTCCACATTACAACCCCCAAGCTAATGTAACGCAATAATGACAGAGGCTCGAGAATTGAAAGGGAGTATTTGGAAGCGTTCATGCAAGGCTCTGTGACTAGTCATCACAGCACGTGTAATGAACCTCTGAGAGGTCTTAGTAAGAGAACACCAGCGCCTCATACACGAGTCTCCAGGAGGGTAAACACTGTCCCTTATGGTCACTCACTAATCACGAAAAATGTGCAGGCTTCTCCACACCAGAGAAATACGGAGACAGTTAAGGGGGGTCAAATACCTGCCAAAATGTGGGAAGACATTCTTTCTCGTCTGGTAAACCCTGGCATCTTACCCCTGGACGAACAGTGTCGCTATATACAGTCAACATAACCTGATTTACATCAGGAAAAATAAAGTGTTTTAAAATGACGTTACTGTGCTATATACCTTTTCGGTGGCCACAAACCCTCCTGGTGTGAGCTCTCCCCGAGGCCACTCAGCTACAGACTCCTCAGGCCGTCCTCGTGTTAAGAGCGGGGCCTCCACTATACGTAGCGTCGGCAGTGTGCGCTGTATGCACATAACATGACCTCACGGTATCAGTCTACAAAGTGTCCTACTGGCAAAAAATGAGAAAATGCCAAGAAGAAAAAATAAGACTAAATCTAGGAAATATATATATATTTCAATAACTATGCTAGTTATTGTAGACTAACAGGCAGGAGAGAAAGGTCTCGGTAACTGGTACCGGTTCTCACACCTTAAGACTTACCTGGAGCACCGTGATGGTGTCAAGATGGGCAATCCACTCCTTCATCCATGTCACGTAAGATGTAATCCACAGTATCGTAAGTGATAACATTTCACTCTTGAATTGCCGGGGATCCGAACTCGGGGTTCTGAAAAATACGAAATATATGAGCCACAACGCTACACACTCACCCGAGGCGTAGTGAGCGCGCTCAAACTTGGAAGTCGGCGGTGGAAAAGACTTAGCGAGAGTTGAAAACTTTGGCGGGGAGTTTCCTCCGTCCCGACTATCACCTGTGCGACGCCTCCGTCCTCCACCTGTCGCACAGCTGAGCCAACAACACCGTGATCAGATAATTAGTTTTGGGGAGCCGGGGAAGAACCACACACACACACACACACACACACACACACACACACACACACACACACACACACACACACACACACACACACACACACACACACACACACACACCGTGGATGCAGAGCTGGGGTTAAAACTTTGGTCAAATGGTGGCCAAAGGAAGTCCAAGATGGCTTATATTCCAGCTGAGAACAGGTGGTGTGGGAGAGGGTGAGGAGAGGTGGGGGCAGGAGGTGAGACCATCCACCACAGTAAGAAGGATGGAGGGAGAGAGAGAGAGTGGCCAGGGGACACAAGGGGGCCAAGAACCACTACACACTCCACGCCATTATAGTGAGACGCGCGCAAGGAAGTGCACACTCTGTATGAAACGCGACCAACAATACATAAGCGTCTTTCCATTTAGCTTTTGAGAGTTGACAAACCATTATGTTGTGAAGTGGAGGTTGGGGGTGTACCGTGTGTGTGTGTGTGTACTCACCTATTTGTGCTTGCGGGGGTTGAGCTTTGGCTCTTTGGTCCCGCCTGTGTGTGTGTGTGTGTGTGTGTGTGTGTGTGTGGTGTGTGTGTGTGTGTGTGTGTGTGTGTGTGTGTGTGTGAAAAATTAGCTAGTAATTAGTAACAGTTGATTGATTGACAGTTGAGAGGCGGGCTGAAAGAGCAGAGATCAGCCCCCGCAAGTAAAACTAGGCGAATACAACTAGGTGAATACACACACAGTAGGTCATACGAACAATTCGCTTGTTCCAAACGAGTCATCTTCCTTTCCAAAGATAAACAGGAATCACTCCGGGATATGCCTAGTGACAAGAGCTCACTATTCATCATCGAATCTATTAAACACGACAAAAGTAATGGTTGTCCCGAGGGCCATATTTGGCGTGAATCGCTGTAATAATTCACAGAGAAGCCTCGAGCTCAATCCCCCTGCACTACACCAGGGTTATAACAACCACCTTAATAAAAGTGGCCGCATGTCCTTGGACGGACACAGAGTCACAGCACCGCTCCTGTGCCAGGTATGGCCACTACGGGCTCGCCATAGCCCGTGCTACTTGCAACTTTTGGTTCCCAGGTAGCTGAATCTAAAAACAACAACAACCTTGGACACATCTCATTCGTAAACACAAGTTTTCTCGAGCTTCAGAAAACCCAGACTTACGCCTCAGTATATGACAAGTTGCAGCGGGCCTGTACTGTGTTCTCTGGTCATGTGTGTAAGCACATCACTGCCTCAAGATAAACATATTTCAAAAAACGTCTCTTAGTCAAACCTGGCGCGTGAGGTCCGTAGACCTCACTCAACATCACTGCACATCCAACCACACGCTGTAGGGGGCTTCTCCCTCAAACCCGGCCTGAGGCCAGGCTCAGGATAACCCCATTATCGGTTGCCTCACACTCCGCAAGTGTAAACACCAAGATATCCGTCATCCATGACTCTCGTACACCTCTGATGGCTGCTGACGACCACCACCACCACCATGACGGTAATTAGCGCACTGGTCAGGCTGACGCACAACTAACATACTGTCACTCAATTTCATATCGAGTAATCAGCTTTTACAGGTGTTGTAGGAGTGGAGGGGCGGGGGAGGGGACGAGGAACGGTGGTGGGACGGGGAGAGAGGGGGAAGGGGGCCCCCTGACAAGGGAAAAGGAGAGGCGAGCGGCACAGAGACGTGGAGAGGGAGAGATGGAGCACCGAGACGGGAAGAGAAGAGGGAGGGAACTATCAGGAGAAAGCACCAAGCCATTAAGACTATTTAGCACTTGGAAGGGGCCAGGATAAGGATTTGGGGTTGGACGGGGAGAAGGAATGGTGCCTAACCACTTGGACGGTCGGGGATTGAACGCCGACCTGCATGAAGCTCTACCGTAGCTCTACCATAAAACAAGGATGAGCAAAGGCCAGTGTCTGACAACTGACAACTTGAAAAAAAGAGGTTTGTCTACCTGACAGGGCCCAACCACTTGGACTGGACGGTAGAGCGACAGTCTCGCTTCACGCTGGTCGGCATTCAATCCCCGTCCGCCCTAGTAGTTGGGCATCATTCTTTCACCCCGTCCCATCCCAAATCCTTATCCTGATCCCTTCCCAGTGCTATATAGTCGTAATGACTTGGCCCTTTCCTCTGATAATTCCCTCCTCTCTACTTGACAGGATAGCCAAATAGATGACCGCTATTGAAGCCGACTGGAGAGCTAAGGGCCCCTAATTGACAAAATTTGTCGAGGAGTAACTTGAGGGTAAGTTAAGAACTTGAAGACGGTGTAGGAAGGTACTCCCGTCCGAGGGGTTCCTTCCTTGGACGGAGGCATGAGTCGCCTAACTTTAAGGTCCGAGTGTTAAAGCGATACAGCCATTGCTCTCTTGTTGTACTAGGCGAGGCTTCCTGGTTCACGGCGGGCAAACTCCTCACTTTGTATGGGTGTATCTGGTCATCATCCGCCCATACATAGACCCACCGTTGTGCTCTCTTACTGGTGGATCTGCTGGTTATCTTGAGGTTATCTTGAGATGATTTCGGGGCTTCTTTGTGTCCCCGCGGCCCGATCCTCGACCAGGCCTCCACCCCCAGGAAGCAGCCCGTGACAGCTGACTAACACCCAGGTACCTATTTACTGCTAGGTAACAGGGGCATAGGGTAAAAGAAACTCTGCCGATTGTTTCTCGCCGGCGCCTGGGATCGACCCCAGGATCACAAGTCCAGCGTGCTGTCCGCTCGGCCGACCGGCTCACCTATTCTCCCTGGTACTTCAACCCGCAACTGTGGATCTACTGGAGGTGTTTTCTGCTTCAACGGCTTCTTTAATTGGTATTGGTGGTTTTATTGGTGTTATAATCTTTATAGGATGGTTCAGTGTCATAGCCTTTCTTGCTGGGTCCGGGGATATTGTAGTCTCCAGGGGTGGGTGCTATGGCGAAGTATATAGTGAATTTTATAGGTGGAATTGCAGTCTCAGCCTTCAGGGGGTTCCCATAGTGTTGCAGTATCCAGTGATCGGTCTCAATTTGTTGCCGTGGTCCTCCAGTGAAGAAATATTGCAGACATCAGAGGTCTCAGGCTGCTGCTGTCTCCAGTGAAGCACCAGGATATAGCAGTCTCTAACGTTGGTCCAATGGGGGTCAGATTCAAGTGAGTTACGCTCGCAACTCCTCCTCCCTCCATCTGCTGCTTCACTCACAATATTTCTACATTACATACACCTGTACTCGTCTATATATTCACTAGAGATCCGGCCAGCCATTAACACTATGCTATCACTGCTCTAAGCGGGGAAAAAGGGAACTATGGCACAGAATTGCAACACATACATGTCTTTTTATCAGTGTTGCGTTGCATAAGTGTTGAGTGCAACCTATATTATTTAGTACACAATCCAACTTTCCTTTTTTCCTGTGTTGCCATTGAACGTCTAATCCCCAAGTCACTCTTGTTTTGTACGATAAGAGATAATTGGTAGCCAGGCTGCTTCCATAAAGCGCCAATATAAAAAGCCATTATTTGTTTAGATCGATGTATACGGCCAGAACAAAACGTCGACCAGACTGTGCGACACAGTGGTTGCCAGGATCAGGTTGGGTTACCGTTACCTGCGGCAGGTGACTACAGGTCCCAATCCTGATCACTTCAGGTGCAAACTCTCTGAGCAGGAACTGGGTCATGACCTCCCACACTACATTATTAAATGTCCCCTCATTTGACCCTTCAGACCTGGCGGCATGAGGTACTTGGCGCTTTGTCATTATTTTATCCACTCTCGAGTTCTAGAGGTATATCCTCATAACACAGCCAGCGTGTGCCAGTGCAGGCTACTGATCACATAACCCTGTACGACAGACCATCCCGCGAGATGGGGATTTTTAGTATCACATAGCTAGCTCATGACCCGTCTTATACTCTAGGGTAGCTACATACATGCACACCTATATTAATAAATTTAATAAAACAAAAAAAGAAATATAGTAACCACCTGCTGTCACATACAATCGCTAGGAACAGCCGACGGAAAAATAACTGGTTCTCGTAGTGTCTTTCAAAAACTGGATTCACTAGTCTCCATTAATGTTCCATCGAAGGGTGTGCTTGGCTAGGCCAAGGGGCTCTAACTACTGTAAGTGTTGCCGTTATGAAGACTCGTATAGCTCATTTGGTACAGGAGACGCTCTTCTGGAGGCCACAGGTCTTCAGGTAATGGAATCGAACCCCAACCTATGTTTAATAAGTTTATTAACATCACTGGCACTAGTATGGATGTACTCTAACCTCCTCCTCCCCCCCCAGCCCACACAGCACCTAGTAATCCCCTATCCCCCCCCCACCCCAACCATCTATCCATCCACTCTCCATAAACACTCTTCATGATCCTCTAAGTAACATCACTCACTGCCAGCGGTCAATCGTACACGGTGATTAACTGAAAATTGTTTTACAACTAAATATTGCCGATAAATTTTGATTGTCGATATCATCATTCCGCGTAAAAATAAACAAGATTTATTTTCTTTAAAGTGTTTCCTCGAGAATGGTGAGTTAAATATTATTATTCAAAATAATAATATTTAAGGAAGCCTGGTGTTGCTGGAAGACAGGATGCCTCACGAGACTTGTATGCTAGCTAAGAGGAAGTAAGACCACAGGCACACACACACTACACAGCGTGAGACCATGAGCTGGAGACCGACCACTCACGTGAATCTCAACAACTAGGCTTCTACCACATTTCTTTCGTACGACAATTTACATTCGCTATTTGCTCAAGGCAGATAAAACTATGATTAAATAAATGTAAAACTCTTGATTTCAGTAGCCAGCAGTACCTCATGATGGTGTGTGTTATAAATGGCAGTAATACCGCATGGGTGACAAAGTTGCTATGGTCAGAAGGGAAGAGAGCAGAGAGTTGGCAGCCATACATTAAAGAGGAGCGGGCAAGCCTAGCCCCAAGCTTATTATGGGCAGCCAAGCGCTCCCTGGCGGCCGCGCCCACATCCCAACACAAACTCTCTGCTCATTTTTGTTTGAGATATATACAAGAGTTGTTACATTCTTGTACAGTCACTAGTACGCGTAGCGTTTCGGGCAGGTCCTTAATCCTATGGTCCCTGGAATACGACCCCCACGAAGACTCGTTTTTACAACCAAGTACCCATTTTACTGTTAATTTAAACAGAGGCTACAGTTAAGGATTTGCGGCCAGAAAAGCCTCCCCGGCCAGGATACGAACCCAGGACAAAGCGCTCGCGGAACGCCAGACGAGTGTTTTACCACTACACCACGGAGACTGGTAAAGACTCCTCACAAATTATGTTCGTGACCGAGCATAAATTAAATGTACTTCAATCATTGACGTTGGCTTGTATTCCGCATGCATGCAACAATGCACTACGCAATACACACCCGCCATGATGAAAGAATAACTCAATACGAGAATATATGACCTGGCAAAACGATACGGCTCCTCATTACTCAGACCCGCGGGAGTCTGTTATTGGTGGGCTACTAGCCAGAGGCCAGGCTGTGTGTCGCGGTCACCCGTCCAGTTGCTACCAACACCCAACAGTGCTTAACACCACACCTTGATATGGACCAAGGTTAACATGTCATATTTATATCAATATTTCTGTGATAGGCTTATATGGAGTTCATGTTGCTTACCACTAAATTATAAAATACAGTAACTTATATTGCATTTGTAGCATGATAATTAAATTACCTAAACTTTTTTAATCCGGGCATCAATGAATTTAAAAAATGGGATCACTAAATTAATACGGTATTTATGTACTCACACACACACCTCATTCCCCCCTCAACCCAAGGGGGCTGTTTTTATTAAGGGTCTGGTAGCTGAGTGGACAGCGCGCAGGACACTTAATCCTGTGGCCTGGGTTCGATTCCCGGACCAGGCAGAAACAAATGAGCAAAAGTTTCTTTCACCCAGATGCTCCTGTTACCTAGCAGTAAATAGATACCTGGGAGTTAGACAGCTCTTACGGAGCTGCTTCCTGGGTGGGTTTGTGTGTCTGTGGGGGGGGGGGATTTAGTCGGTTAGCAGTTAGTAACAGTTGATTGACAGTTGAGGGGCGGGCCGAAAGAGCAAAGCTCAACCCCCGCAAGTACAACTAGGTGAATACACACACACACACTAGGTAAGGCCCCACGAACCCTGAACCCCAAACATATATTTTTTATTTATTTAAATATATTCCCAGCCACAGTCAGTGTATATTGCAGTGTTCCCCAGTTGGTATGCAGAGTGGCGTGGAGCCTGAGAGAGCCCACCAGGACTCTTATTATACTCAACTGTGCTTGCCAGGGCCGAAATGTGGGGCCAATTGTGATATATTTTTTTGTCATAACTTGATGTGAAACAGTTTTTTTTCTACTTTTAAATGTTTACACATTTTTTTTAGCTTATCCTAATAAGGTTAGAGCTCCGAGTATACTCTCTTATCTATATATTCAACCTGTTGTGAGTATATTCTCATGTTTATAACAAGTATATTCGTCCTTTCCTGAGTATGTGTTCTTGTTTATATATATCGTTTTTTTCTTGTTTATGTCTCCTTTGGTTTATATATCCGTCATTTTTTTGTTAACATATCCACCCTTTAGTGAGCATATCATCACCTTCATGTGAACTCTTCTTACTTTTGAGAATTTTTTTTAATTTATATCTTGGAGTCTTCGCCAGTATAATACCTCTTCATTAAGTATTCGCCGTGTTAATTTTTGAGTATTGTCACTGTCACTCACGCTCCGGTGAGTTATACTTGTCCAGAGTATACTCACTATCCGTCTAGTATACTCACTATCCGCTCTACACAACCCATTCTCCTAAAATGATAGTATTTATACAAACTACAGAGCCCACCGTACCCATAGGTACTGTTTGACCCAAAAAGTTCACATTTTGTAGTATTAATATAAAAGTGAAAAACTAAAATACAAACTTAAGCTTTCCTAGGCCTACTATAGCAAATATAAATTATATTATATTTTATACATATCTATATTCCATTAGGCCTAGTCTTGCTTGTAGAGCTTACGTTGGGTACAGTTCTTCAGTTGCATTTCCGATTTAATCGAATGCCATTTGGACTAATTCAGCAATACATCACATGAACTTGGGGGGGAGGTGGTAACCAACCATTTGGCTGCTGGATACTGCGATGACCTCGTATGTTGCGGGTCGGCGTTCGATCCCCGACAGTCAAAATGGTTGGGCACCTTTTCCTTTCCTCCGTCCAATTCCAGCTCCTTATCAATGGCTATATATACTGTATAGGTATACTCGCTTTGTGATTTCTTACTGATTTCTTACAGCCAGCCCTCTAGAGTTGCCACCACGGTCAGAAAATAAGGTACTTAAACGATCGAATCTAACCAATCCAACGCAGAAAACGTGAATGTTTGTGAGCTACTATGATTTATAGTACCCCTTTATTAGTCCGTTCGGGATTTTCACGTCAAAATGCTTATGCTTTGTACTATCGGAGGACGGCGGACTCTGTGGCAAATCTCCCCGTTCCTCCGCATATATGGTAGCTCAAAATCCAGTTTGGATTAATCAACAGGTACAAATGGCGGGGACCTGTTGTGCATCGTACCTTATCTTGCTATGTCTGGGCAAAGCAGGCAGTCCTGTGTGTGTGTGTGTGTGTGTGTGTGTTGTGTTTGTGTGTGGT
>WNGS01008507.1:3054089-3066589 GCA_020271785.1 Procambarus virginalis
CTGTTTTAGCACTCCTACCTATGAGAGACCAGTAATTGAGCATGCAGCGCCTGCATGAAAACCATCAATTGTGAAAGAGAGAGAACAAATCGCAAACGTTTAGAGGTTTGTCGCAAGGCCTATCCCAAAATTGAGGTGTTCCAGTTCGAAGCCAGACTGAGAGGTTAACCTTAACGGCATGATCTAGACTTCTAGATGAAAAAGATAGCGATACTGACGAAGTCGAATGTGAGAGTTTTGCGCGAGGTGTTTCTGCAGCGTACTAGCGCTGCAGAAGTACCGGATACTGTGTACTAGCAGCGTTGTCTCCTACAGAAGCAACACACTACTCCAGTACCATCTACCATCCTCCAAAAACCTATACTACTTACAGCCACTTCTGCTCGAACCAACAAAACCGGACTGTTGTAGCCAAAACCAAATTTACACTGTAGTCCTGGACGCTCCACGTGGCATTTGAAAAATTACAACAGCAACTCTACAACCAAATCTAACTTATCCTAGGTCTAAATACTCTATCCTACGCCTAATATACGCCAGCTTAAGCCTAATTTAGTACAAATACAAACCTTAGGAAAGTTTTAAAGCTGGTTGTCGCCGTCTGCCTCATATACCCTCTGCAAATTGAAGAAAGTGTTTTTTTTTGTGTTGGGTGCAACAGTGCATTGTTGCAGGCTGGAGCCACAGTTGCTACAAGCACTACCGATCATAGATGACAGGTTGCACCATTCTCACACCGCTGGCTGCACCACCTGCTTCTTGTTGCATGCAATATGTGTGGCGACATTGAACCCCCCCCCCTGATTTGCCACAACATCCAAAACACAGTGCCCTAACCTAGCCAGAAGCGCACGAACCCCATCCACCCACCTAACCTAACCAACCCATGTAGTTAAAAGGTGGATAGATGTGAGCCGCTACTCTTCACAGTACCTTGTACCACACCGATCCTTAACCAGTACAATAAGGTGTACTGTTTGACGGGACACGTCCGGGTACTGGTCAAAGAATCCCACAAGTTATACATACGGATCACAGTGGGGGGGGAGGGGGGGGCTAGCAGTGTGGGAGTGGGTGTGTGTGTGTGTGTGTATATATTATATATATATATATATATATATATATATATATATATATATATATATATATATATATATATATATATATATATATATATATATAATTGAGCACACAGACCATGCTATTAGTCCTAGTGCGCTATAAAAAAAATTGTGTGTTATGAAAAATTATTATATCTAATTAGCAAAAATGTTTTAAGTGACAATTACGAGCTGTGTGCGAGCAAATGATGTGCGGAACGAATCTCTGGATCACTACCGGCTGTGGGCGGAAGGCTTACCTGTGGGCGGTGGCGCGGAGTACCATGGTGGCGCGGTCGGCGTGGCGGGGGTCTTGGAGGAGGAGGAGGCGGCGTGTGTGTCACACTAGGAGGAGACAAGGCGGGCCACACTGGTACCCGGTAGGGTGGCTGGCCGCGTCTCTTGTGGCCCAGGCGGAGACCTGCCTACCTTACTCTACCTCAAGCATACGCACGCGCTCACCTCCTCTCCCTGTCTCAACTCTCACCGGCCCGCCCTCCCCCCCCCCCCCCCCCCCCGTCTCTCTCTCTCTCTCTCATCCACTCAGCACCACTCTCCTGTCCACCACAAGAACATAAGAAACTGCAGAAGAACAATCAGCCCATACGGTACAGTTTCCACCTATATCTAACCACTTCATGCAGGTATTTACCCAGACTGTACTTGAAACTTTACCAGTACTCTGCCTCTCCCTCTTGCTCCATACACATCTCCTGCCATATTTCTCAGCCAGCACTCGCCAATTTGCTACAGCTAAACCTTTCAGAATATAATAAGTTCCTACTGATTCTGATTCACTCTACTGAGTTTGATTTGCAATATATATTTTGAGTACACACCTCGTAAACTTTTCATCCATTTGAAAACTTCAATTATACCTGAACATTATCCCATGGCTTTCTAGACAATAAAAAGGTAATTATGAGGAGAAAGCAGCAAGCCAATACGACTATATAGCACTTGGAAGGGATCAAGATAAGGATTTGGAATGGGACGGGGGAAAGGAATGGTGCCCAACCACTTGGACGATCGGGGATTGAACGCCGACCTGCATGAAGCGAGACTGTCACTCTACCGTCCAGTCAAAGCTTTGTTAGTCACTCTTTTTGCAAATTTTTATTGCTCAAACTTTAGTATGCCATCCTATACTATTATTTTGAGTGGACATGTTCACGACATGTAAGATCATTAAGATTATCAAAAAGACTAAGATGAACTTAGAGATAAGGAATAAAAACACAGATTACGTTATGTTACATGGTTAGTTTAGCCTAAATAACAGTGGCCAGTCTGGCTACAACAACCTGTATAGAGCAGCGCTCCAAGGTGGGGTACCGGACGTGTTGATGGTCACCTCGGCCACCACCTTCAGTATGAAGGTCCTGAAGACACTCACCTCTCCACTCACTGGTCACAGGCGGGCCAAGGATGTGCAGTTTAACCTCCCCCCCCCACACCCAAGAAAAAGTGCCTAATTCCAGTGTGTGTGTGTGTTTATATCTCACACACACACACACACACACACACACACAATTCAGTGTCACAATAAGCAATTCAGTGTCAGTAGTTAATAAATGCAATTCACTAGATAGTGATGTAGTGGAGGTTGACTCCAAACACAGTTTCAAATATAGGTATGATAGAGCCCAGTAGGCTCAGGAATCTGTACATCAGTTGATTGACGGTTGAGAGGCGGGACCAAAGAGACAAAGCTCAACCCCCGAAAGTACAACTAGGTGAGTACACACACACACAAAGAAAAAGGAGTACGGGTATAAAACAAAACAAGTCATGGATCGATCCATGGACAAACTCCAAGACTTACGAAGAGGGATAGAGGCATATTTGATGACGGCACAAAACTGATAACAAACACCCCAAGGAGATGACAGCAACACAATTAAACTTGGAGTGACTGCAGCAGTAGTCCACATTACAATCCTCTAGCTAATGTAACGCAATAATGACGGAGGCTAGAGAATTGAAAGGGAGTATTTGGAGGCGTTCATGGAAGGCTCTGTGACTAGTCATCAGAGCACGTCTAATGAACCTCGGAGAGATCTTAGTAAGAGAACACCAGCGCCTCATACACGAGTCTCGAGGAGGTTAAACACTGTCCCTTAGGTCACTCACTAATCACGAAATATGTGCAGGCTTCTCCACACCAGAAATACGGAGACAGTTAAGGGGGGTCAAATACCTGCCAAAATGTGGGAAGACATTCTTTCTCGTCTGGTAAACCCTGGCATCTTACCCCTGGACGAACAGTGTCGCTATATACAGTCAACATAACCTGATTTACTTCAGGAAAAATAAAGTGTATTAAAATGACGTTACTGTGCTATATACCTTTTCGGTGGCCACACACCCTCCTGGTGTGAGCTCTCCCCGAGGCCACTCAGCTACAGACTCCTTAGGCCGTCCTCGTGTTAAGAGCGGGGCCTCCACTACACGTAGCGTCGGCAGTGTGTGCTGTATGCGCATAACATGACCTCACGGTATCAGTCTACAAAGTGTCCTACTGGCAAAAAATTGAGAAAATGCCAGAAGAAAAAATAAGACTAAATCTAGGAAATATATATATATTGCAATAACTATGCTAGTTATTGTAGACTAACAGGCAGGAGAGAAAGGTCTCAGGTAACTGGTACCGGATCTCACACCTTAAGACTTACCTGGAGCACCGTGATGGTGTCAAGATAGGCAATCCACTCCTTCATCCATGTCACGTAAGATGTAATCCACAGTATCGCAAGTGATAACATTTCACTCTTGGATTGCCGGGGATCCGAACTCGGGGTTCTGAAAAATACGAAATATATGAGCCACAACGCTATACACTCACCCGAGGCGTAGTGAGCGCGCTCAAACTTGGAAGTCGGCGGTGGAAAAGACTTAGCGAGAGTTGAAAACTTGGCGGGGAGTTTCCTCCGTCCCGACTATCACCTGTGCGACGCCTCCGTCCTCCACCTGTCGCACAGCTGAGCCAACAACCCCGTGATCAGATAATTAGTTTTGGGGAGCCGGGGAAGAACCACACACACACACACACACACACACACACCACACACACACACACACACACACACACACACACACACACGCCGTGGATGCAGAGCTGGGGTTAAAACTTTGGTCAAATGGTGACCAAAGGAAGTCCAAGATGGCTTATATTCCAGCTGAGAACAGGTGGTGTGGGAGAGGGTGAGGAGAGGTGGGTGTAGGAGGGGAGACCATCCACCACAGTAAGAAGGATGGAGGGAGAGAGAGTGGCCAGGGGACACAAGGGGGCCAAGAACCACTACACACTCCACGCCATTATAATGAGACGCGCGCAAGGAAGTGCACACTCTGTAATGAAACGCGACCAACAATACACAAGCGTCTTACCATTTAGCTTTTGAGAGTTGACAAACCATTATGTTGTGAAGTGGAGGTTGGGGTGTACGCGTGGTGTGTGTGTGTGTGTGTGTGTGTGTGTGTGTGTGTGTGTGTGTGTGTGTGTGTGTGTGTGTGTGTGTGTGTGTGTGTGAAAAATTAGCTAGTAATTAGTAACAGTTGATTGATTGACAGTCGAGAGGCGGGCCGAAAGAGCAGAGATCAGCCCCCGCAAGTAAAACTAGGCGAATACAACTCGGTGAACCACACACACACAGTAGGTCATATGAACAATTCGCTTGTTCCAAACGAGTCATCTTCCTTTCCAAAGATAAACAGGAATCACTCGGGATATGCCTAGTGACAAGAGCTCACTATTCATCATCGAATCTATTAAACACGACAAAAGTAATGGTTGTCCGAGGGCCGTATTTGGCGTGAATCGCTGTAATAATTCACAGAGAAGCCTCGAGCTCAATCCCCCTGCACTACACCAGGGAGGGTTATAACAACCACCTTAATAAAAGTGGCCGCATGTCCTTGGACNATCATACCCACTCCAATCATACCCACCCACTCCATCATACCCACTCCAATCATACCCACTCCAATCATACCCACTCCAATCATACCCACTCCAATCAGACCCACCCAATATACCAATCGCTTACGTGAGGAAAATACATATTTGTTTCTATGTTTTGCTCGCCTGTGTCTTCCTCCTCCAACCACTTGGGCTGGACGGTAGAGCGACGGTCTCGCTTCATGCAGGTCGGCGTTCAATCCCCGACCGTCCAAGTGGTTTGGCAACATTCCTTTCCCCCCCGTCCCATCCCAAATCCTTATCCTGACCCTTTCCAAGTGCTATATAGTCGTAATGACTTGGTGCTCTCCCCTCCACCCTGATAGTTCCCTTTCTCCGTTGATTTCTCCTTTTATTTATATTCTCTTAATTTGTTTCCTCATTCCCCTCTTTCGTCCAATTACCAATATTCACTTTTACCGGCTCTTCCTCTACTCTCCTCATCTCCTCCCCTTACACTCTTATCGCCATTTCCTTACATCTGGTTCCATTTTTCCTCCGACACCTGCATTCCGGGTTTTTATAATCGTTTGTATTGTTCCTCTCCCTTTCTTCCTCCTTGTTTATTTATCGTCTTTTAGTCTCTCTCTCTCTCTTTCTCTCTTCTCCTTTTATTATAATCGCTTTGTCTCGCCCCCTTTTATTGCCCTCTTCTATTTTTCCTCAGGTCTTCATGTTGGTGTTAATTGACATTGAATTATCACTGTATACGGGTTAACACTTAACACCCGCGTATAGCTTTCTTAACACAGCCGATAGCTTAACACCGCCGTATAGCTTCTGAACACCAGCCGTATAGCTTCTTAACACCAGCCGTATAGCTTCTTAACACCAGCCGTATAGCTTCTGAACACCAGCCGTATAGCTTCTGAACACCAGCCGTATAGCTTCTTAACACCAGCCGTATAGCTTCTGAACACCAGCCGTATAGCTTCTTAACACCAGACGTATAGCTTCTTAACACCAGCCGTATAGCTTCTTAACACCAGCCGTATAGCTTTCTTAACACCAGCCGTATAGCTTCTTAACACCAGCCGTATAGCTTCTTAACACCAGCCGTATAGCTTCTTAACACCAGTCGTATAGCTTCTTAACACCAGCCGTATAGCTTCTTAACACCAGCCGTATAGCTTCTTAACACCAGCCGTATAGCTTTCTTAACACCTACCGTATAGCTTCTTAACACCTACCGTATAGCTTCTTAACACCAGCCATATAGCTTCTTAACACCAGCAGTATAGCTTCTTAACACCAGCAGTATAGCTTCTTAACACCAGCCGTATAGCTTCTTAACACCAGCCGTATAGCTTCTTAACACCAGTCGTATAGCTTCTTAACACCAGTCGTATAGCTTCTTAACACCAGCCGTATAGCTTCTTAACACCAGCCGTATAGCTTCTGAACACCAGCCGTATAGCTTCTGAACACCAGCCGTATAGCTTCTGAACACCAGCCGTATAGCTTCTGAACACCAGCCGTATAGCTTCTTAACACCAGCCGTATAGCTTCTTAACACCAGCCGTATAGCTTCTGAACACCAGCCGTATAGCTTCTTAACACCAGCCGTATAGCTTCTTAACACCAGCCGTATAGCTTCTTAACACCAGCCGTATAGCTTCTGAACACCAGCCGTATAGCTTCTTAACACCAGCCGTATAGCTTCTTAACACCAGCCGTATAGCTCCTTAACACCAGCCGTATAGCTTCTTAACACCACCCGTATAGCTTCTAAACACCAGCCGTATAGCTTCTTAACACCACCATCATCACGCCAACACCACCACCACCACTACACAATACCCCAACCACAACTAACCCCATCGCCACCCCTGCTATCACCGCCGCCAACCCCACCACCGCTTGCGACAAAATCTTGCTCCTACAACCCCCCTTCCCCTACCCCTCTTACCTACCACCCCTCTTACCTACCACCCCTCCTACCTACCACCCCTACCTATCACCCATCACTCTCCACCGCCACCGTCGTCGACTATCATCACCACCATCATTTAACCAGCTTCTCTTGACTTCCATATCTCGGGAAAGTAACTCTGGAAATCGATTACAATCTGTGAGTCGTGAGGTACTTTCAGGCGTGTGGACTGTGTGTGTGTGTGTGTGTGTGTGTGTGTGTGTGTGTGTGTGGTGTGTGTGGTGTGTGTGTGTCTGTGTGTGTCTGTGTGTGTCTGTGTGTGTCTGTGTGTGTCTGTGTGTGTCTGTGTGTGTCTGTGTGTGTCTGTGTGTGTCTGTGTGTGTGTGTGTGTGTCTGTGTGTGTCTGTGTGTGTCTGTGTGTGTCTGTGTGTGTCTGTGTGTGTCTGTGTGTGTCTGTGTGTGTCTGTGTGTGTCTGTGTGTGTCTGTGTGTGTCTGTGTGTGTCTGTGTGTGTCTGTGTGTGTCTGTGTGTGTCTGTGTGTGTCTGTGTGTGTCTGTGTGTGTCTGTGTGTGTCTGTGTGTGTCTGTGTGTGTCTGTGTGTGTCTGTGTGTGTCTGTGTGTGTCTGTGTGTGTCTGTGTGTGTGTGTGTGTGTGTGTGTGTGTGTGTGTGTGTGTGTGTGTGTTTTAAGCTTCAGCTACTGTGAACAAGAAGTCGCAAGTAGCACGGGCTATGGTGAGCCCGTAGTGGTCTTACCTGGCACAGGAGCGGGGCGGTAACTGAACGGCCTGCCAGCCTTGATATTCCTCTTGGGGGTTCATATTTCAGTATTCTGACGTTCTGATTCTTTGCCGAATCTAGCATTCAAGTTGTGGATGGAGGTGGCTTCCTCAACTTCATATTTCAGAACATTCCACTGGTTGAGCACCCGTACAAGGGATGAGGATTTCCTGACATTCCTTCGACTGATTTCATTTTCCAGCTTCGACTTGCATCATATTGCAAGTATTAACACCAACATTATACTACCTTGTGTAACTTTACAGCGATTGTCCTTGTCTATTTCCCTCGGTATCTTTTATGTTATCATCACATCTCCTCTGTTTCTTCTCTCTAGTATTGTCAGATTTATTTAGGTTAACCTATCCTCATAGCCTATCCATCTTAGACCTGGCACCAATTTTGTTGCAAATCTCTGCAATTTTTTTTTTTTGTAAATTTCGTTTTGTGCTTCATTAGGTGCGGTTTCCAAGCCGGTGCTGCATATTCCATTATTCGTCTATCATAGGTTGTATACACTGGTTTGAAAGCATCCATACTTACGTTTTCAAATCACGCTGTTCTAATGTTTGGCAGCTTCTCACATGCTGCCAAACTGCCAAAGGGAGCCGGTCGGCCGAGCGGACAGCACGCTGGACTTGTGGTCCTGGGTTCGATCCCAGGCGTCGGCGAGAAACAATGGGCAGAGTTTCTTTCACCCTATGCCCCTGTTACCTAGCAGTAAAATAGGTACCTGGGTGTTAGTCAGCTGTCACGGGCTGCTTCCTGGGGGTGGAGGCCTGGTCGAGGACCGGGCCGCGGGGACACTAAAACCCCCAAACCATCTCAAGATAACCTCAAGATAACTGCTGATGTTACCCCTTGTGTGCGCGCGCGCCTCTGGTGTTTATATTTTAGTGAAGGGATGTCAGAGGACCTGTACACTTGGCAACGTTGTTATAATTATCATAAATACTCTTGCAATAATAATTGCAAAATCCATTCTTCTCTTACTAAACTTTTCTTCGTCTGCTTCCCTCCCCTCTCCCCAACCCCCCACATGGTGGGGTGGGGGTTGGGGAGGGTGGTGGTGATAATGGAGCTGAACGTGGTGTGAATAAGGTTGGAGGGTGAAGGTGACAGTGAGGGTAAGGGGTTAGGATGGTGGTGGAGGGGTGATGGTGGTGGTGGAGGGGTGATGGTGGTGGTGGAGGGGTGATGGTGGTGGTGGAGGGGTGATGGTGGTGGTGGAGGGGTGATGGTGGTGGTGGAGGGGTGATGGTGGTGGTGGAGGGGTGATGGTGGTGGTGGGGATTGCCGGTGGTGGTGGGGAGTTATGGTGGTGGTGGGGGTGATGGTGGTAGTAGGGGGTGGTGGAGAAGAAGGGGGTGAAGGGGTGGGGTAGGGCTGAGGGAGAAGGAGGGATGGAGGGAGCATCCACAACGAGAGGCGGCCGGACTGGCTTCCGCTTGCCAGTCACAGTTGGAGGGGGTTGGGGGGTGGGGGGGGAGGGTCACTGGCAGTGGTATGTGCCACAGAGGTGGTCACTCTCATGGTGGTGCTGGAGTTCCGGTGCTGCTCCTCCTCCACACCCGCGTCCTGAAGGGTGACCCCACCCCGGCCCTCCCTCACCTCACCTCCCCGGGGTGCGATGAGACAAGAAGAGGAAGGAAGAGGAGGAAGGAGGTGTTGGAGGAGAGGGGGGGAAAAGGGAGAGCTTCACACACTCTTCCTCTCTACCCTCGAGGCTTCACGAGCCTCAACTGAACCAATGGAATAGTTTACCCTACAAACGGCATTTCCATTCACGTTCCTGCGGATTTTTAAACAAGGGAAACATGTGATTTGTTTTATAATAAAAAAAACTTACTCAGGGTTATCTTGAGGTTGTCTTGAGATGATTTCGGGGCTTAGCGTCCCCGTGGCCCGGTCCTCCTTTTTTGTTACACATCTCCAGCAAAGAGCCCGTAGCAGCTGTCTAACTCCCAGGTACCTATTTACTGTTAGGTGAACAGGTGCATCAGGGTGAAAAAAACTGCCCATTTGTTTCCGCCTCCACCGGGGATCAAACCCGGAACCTCAGGACTACGAATCCCGATCGCTGTCCACTCAGCTGTCAGGCCCCTTGAAATACTTGTCAGTGTGATGCAATACTTCTGTCAATATTTATACTAATTGTTTCTTGCATGGTTCTTATATCTATACGGTAAGAAAATGACTCTCTCCAAAAATGGAGGACGGACGTTTGAGATCTAGCCTCACCCAACATTGCAGGGTGAATGGTCTGGGGTGTGGGAGGGTCACTGACTTGGTCGGTGTCGATCCTATTGCTCATATACAGACAGCAAAGCCCAGCAGTGACACCGCTCATCCACGTCATTGGTGAAAAGTGGCTGGCTGGGTCCTTAGATTACTTGACTGGAAAATGGTGAACATGAATTCAGCATTGCATAAAAATTATAAAACCAAAAAACCATTTGTCGTGATATCAGAAGTGTAACTACCCTGATGTTGCTAAGATTAGCCTCCCTCAGCCAACTCCATCGGCTCTAGTGCTTTAAGACACAACAAGGTCACAAACACTAGCCCCCCCCCCCAGCCAATGCACTGACAACCCAACATAACACATACGCAAACAAACGACACATACACATATGTCAACCCATGGTGGACAGGCCACCGAACTTTCAAACCTCCTCTCTCTCTACACCCGCATCCTCTTCCTGAATTTCATCTCCCCATCCCCCTACCTCCCCCATTCTTTCCAAGCCCTTTGGACATCAAAGCTGAAGCATTGCATTTTTTGAAACAGATCGAGGAGGAGGAGGAGGAGAAGGGGAGATGTTGGGGTAGGGAGAAAGAAGAGAGGGGGAATAGAGAAAGACATGGGGGGGGGTGTTGAGTGGGAAAGGAGGAAATATGGGCTCTGCCCTAGACTATATGACGGGGAGTACAGTGTGTGTGTGTATCAAGAACCAGCCACGTGACGCTAAACGTCCCCAATCACGCAGGATGGTTAGTCATACAGAGGCATGTGAGCAGTACTCTACACTGGCAAACTCTGGCCAAACTGGGCACCATCTGGCATGAAAGTCTACGGTCCAACACAGCCAGGTTACAGGGCCACTCCCCGCCAGCGAGCGTAGGCTTGCCCCAAGGAATTAAATTAGCATATTGTCGGGTGTAGAAGCCAACGCCTGGTGGTACCCGAGACGCACCTTCCTTGCTCCTGAGTTTCCATCGGCAACTGTTAGCGCTCTTCCCCGTGTTCCTTGTCCGCTTTGTATTGTAACTTATGTGCCCACCTCTCAGCATTAGGTACTCGCCTAGTTGTGCTTGCGGGGGTTGAGCTTCAGCTCCTTGGTCCCGCCTCTCAACTGTCAATCAACTGGTGCACAGGTTCCTGAGCCTACTGGGCTCTGTCATATCTACATTTGAAACTGTGTATGGAGTCAGTCTCCACCACATCACTGCCTAATGCATTCCATCTATTAACTACTCTGACACTGAAACAATTATTTCTAATTTCTCTGTGGCTCATTTGAGTACTAAGTTTGCACTTGTGTCCTAGTACATCATACCACTCAGCTCTAGGACTAGTCTGGTGGCATACCTCTGAATCTTCTCTAAACTTTGTCTTATATTTAACTAGGTATGGACTCCAGGCTGGAGCTGCATACTCCAGGACTAGTCTGACACATGTAGTATACACCGTTCTGAATGATCCCTTACGCAAGTTTCTAAACACAGTTCTTATGTTGGCCAATGTAGCATATGCCGCTGATGACATCCTTTTGATGTGGGCCTCTGGGGACAGGCTCACCTATATGTACTCACATATAGGTGAGTACATACTTTTGAGAAATATAACTCCTTGACAACCTTGCAGGCCGGAACAAGCATCAGAATGTGGAGGTCTAAGACTGTAGGTGCAGGTGCCCAGACCCACCAAGCTGTGCCGAGTGCCGCAAGCGCGCGCTAAAGAGCGCTCCCGCCAACTGTCAAGCAGTTATCTAGGCCGCTACCAGGTGGCAGCACCAACACCACAACACACACTTCCCTCACCCCAATACGCTTCCTAAGTTAACCTTAATTAATCTATGTACTTATATATCTCACGTATCCCCCCCCCTCTGCTTATTTTCTCTCCTTATTATCATTTTAATTTATATTTCAATCCCTCAGGGTTACCATTCCTTCCCCCGTCCCATCCCAAATCCTAATCCTGACCCCTTCTCAGTGCTATATAGTCGTAATGGCTTGGCGCTTTCCCTTCATAATTCCTTCCTTCCTTCCCTCAGGGCTGACGTCAGTGTCAGATTATTCCCCGCACTACTGAGTCAGATTTAAAGTCATCACGTAAATGGAACTTTACTGTACTATTTTGTTAATTATGAGACAAATGAGTGGAGCAGGACAGGGTTCGATCCCCGGGGCCTTGCGGCCGGTCTTCACATACACCCCCACCTTACTGTCATTTATGCATTGTTCATTTCCTTCTAACTCTTACCTCCACGTTATTACTACATTATTCATTTAAGAAATAGTGCTTTATATTTGTTTGTATTTACTATACAACTGTGATTCATTATATAAAGAAGAATAACTTTGCAACGAAGACATCAAACTGACCCCAGGTCCTAATACCCTGGGGCCGCTTGGCTTAGAAACATCAGTTTAATTTAATAGTCTATTTTATCAAGTCTAGAGCACTGGAAATAATGTTCTCTCTCTCTCTCTCTCTCTCTCTCTCTCCCATATTTCTACGCACAAGAGTTGAAGTACTAAGTACTAGAACGGCCGAGAGAC
>WNGS01008507.1:3071589-3075929 GCA_020271785.1 Procambarus virginalis
AATTGAGAGGCGGGACCAAAGAGCCAGAGCTCAACCCCCGCAAGCACAACTTGACGAATACATACACTGACACACCCAGCCAACCGTTACCCTGCCACACCTCCCCTGGGGCACGGACCCACCACCAGGCTGGCCTCCTTGCTCCTCTGGGAGCAAACACTAACAAAGGTCACTCTTCAAGATAGGCAAAGGAAGCCACCTCATTCTACCACTTTTTATGGGAAACCCACAGCGAGCCCTCCCAGCATGGGATAACCTCTCCCAGCATGGGATAACCTCTCCCAGCATGGGATAACCTCTCCCAGCATGGGATAACCTCTCCCAGTACAAGATAACCTCTCCCAGTACAAGATAACCTCTCCGTTTATGAGTGTTATCACGAACAAGTATAACCTCTTGGGAACGTTTTCCGTGGCAAGTATATGCAGACGTGGTGTAGCTTCCTGGGATGATCACCTCTGAACAGATGCATCAGGATGAAAGAAACTCTGCCCATTTGTTTCTGCCATCGCCGGGGATTGATCCCTCCCTCTGGAAACGTTTCTATCCTTAAAATAACCCAACATAAACGTTTTCAATAATGGTTTGTGCGCACACGTTTATATGTATACGAGTTTCAGTATGTAATCGTTTCTGTGTAAAAGTTTTTATGTTTAAACTTTTTTATATATAAACTTTTTTATATATAAACTTTTTTATATATAAACTTCTATATGTCAAAACGTTTATATACGTTAAAGTTTTTATGTAAACGTTTAAATGACAACATGCCTCCAAACATGTCTAAGGAAAGATCAGATGAGGCCAGGGCAGAGTTGGAGAGGCCGGGGCAGAGTTGGAGAGGCCGGGGCAGAGTCGGAGAGGCCGGGGCAGAGTTGGAGAGGCCGGGGCAGAGTCGGAGAGGCCGGGCAGAGTCGGAGAGGCCGGGGCAGAGTTGGAGAGGCCGGGGCAGAGTCGGAGAGGCCGGGGCAGAGTCGGAGAGGCCGGGGCAGAGTTGGAGAGGCCGGGGCAGAGTCGGAGAGGCCGGGGCAGAGTCGGAGAGGCCGGGGCAGAGTCGGAGAGGCCGGGGCAGAGTCGGAGAGGCCGGGGCAGAGTCGGAGAGGCCGGGCAGAGTCGGAGAGGCCGGGCAGAGTCGGAGAGGCCGGGGCAGAGTCGGAGAGGCCGGGGCAGAGTCGGAGAGGCCGGGGCAGAGTCGGAGAGGCCGGGGCAGAGTCGGAGAGGCCGGGGCAGAGTCGGAGAGGCCGGGGCAGAGTCGGAGAGGCCGGGGCAGAGTCGGAGAGGCCGGGGCAGAGTCGGAGAGGCCGGGGCAGAGTCGGAGAGGCCGGGGCAGAGTCGGAGAGGCCGGGGCAGAGTCGGAGAGGCCGGGGCAGAGTCGGAGAGGCTGGGGCAGAGTCGGAGAGGCTGGGGCAGAGTCGGAGAGGCTGGGGCAGAGTCGGAGAGGCCAGGGCAGAGACACCCAAGAGCGCCACATCCAAGAGCGACACACCCAAGAGCCCCACACCCAAGAGCCCCACACCCAAGAGCCCCACACCAAGAGCCCCACACTCAAGAGCCCCACACTCAAGAGCCCCACACTCAAGAGCCCCACACTCAAGAGCCCCACACTCAAGAGCCCACACTCAAGAGCCCCACACTCAAGAGCCCCACACTCAAGAGCCCCACACCCAAGAGCGCCACACCCAAGAGCGCCATACTCAAGAGCGCCATACTCAAGAGCGCCATACTCAAGAGCGCCATACTCAAGAGCGCCATACTCAAGAGCCCCACACCCAAGAGCCCCACACCCAAGAGCCCCACACCCAAGAGCCCCACACCCAAGAGCGACACACCCCAAGAGCGACACACCCCAAGAGCGACACACCCCAAGAGCGACACACCCCAAGAGCGACACACCCCAAGAGCGACACACCCCAAGAGCGACACACCCCAAGAGCGACACACCCAAGAGCGACACACCCCAAGAGCGACACACCCCAAGAGCGACACACCCCAAGAGCGACACACCCAAAGAGCGACACACCCAAAGAGCGACACACCCAAAGAGCAACACACCCAAAGAGCAACACACCCAAAGAGCAACACACCCAAAGAGCAACACACCCAAAGAGCGCCACACCCCAAGAGCGCCACACCCAAAGAGCGACACACCCCAAGAGCGACACACCCCAAGAGCGACACACCCCAAGAGCGACACACCCCAAGAGCGACACACCCCAAGAGCGACACACCCCAAGAGCGACACACCCCAAGAGCGACACACCCCAAGAGCGACACACCCCAAGAGCGACACACCCCAAGAGCGACACACCCCAAGAGCGACACACCCCAAGAGCGACACACCCCAAGAGCGACACACCCAAAGAGCGACACACCCAAAGAGCAACACACCCAAAGAGCAACACACCCAAAGAGCAACACACCCAAAGAGCGCCACACCCAAGAGCGCCACACCCAAGAGCGCCACACTCAAGAGCGACACACCAATGTGCCGCAACATTCACTCAAGGGCGACAAAATCAGATGAGCCCCGCTGAGAGTGGCACTCACTCAGCCTCGTGGTGCCGGTCCATATAACCAAGCAGTTAGATAATGTGGCGTGAGAACTATCGAGTATAAGGTGGCCTCATTAACCAGAGCGGGCCACTTCTCACCCGGCGCCCCAACCACACACACACACACCACACACACCACACACACACACACACACACACACACACACACACACACACCCATAACCACTAACTACACATTAATTACCCAGGCTGGCGAATAATTCGGCAGTTGGGGTGATTAGCAGAGTGTGGAGAGGGGGTGTGGGGGGGGTAGAGGGGTAATAGTGAAGAGGAGGAAGCAGGGGAATAGAGGCGAGGAAGCGGGGGGGGGAGGGGGATAGTGGCTAGAAAGAGGGTGGGATATAATCAACCTCACCCAAAAAGGGTTTTAAGAATGAGAGCTGTAGAAGATCGTAGCAACACTACATAATGAAGAGGGACAAAAGAAGCTGAATATGGCTGTTTTAGCACTCCTACCTATGAGAGACCAGTAATTGAGCATGCAGCGCCTGCATGAAAACCATCAATTGTGAGAGAGAACAAATCGCAAACGTTTAGAGGTTTGTCGCAAGGCCTATCCCAAAATTGAGGTGTTCCAGTTCGAAGCCAGACTGAGAGGTTAACCTTAACGGCATGATCTAGACTTCTAGATGAAAAAGATAGCGATACTGACGAAGTCGAATGTGAGAGTTTTGCGCGAGCCCTCGAAACACAAACCGAAATGGTCTCTATTCTCCGCTTGTAACAACTTGTAATAAAGTTGTTACATCTTGGCTTAACGTGTTTATGACGTACTAGAACGTTGTTACAACTTGCTATATTGATTGTTATAACTGGTTAGGTGTTAAAACTTGTTCGAACGTGAACCAACGTCGTAGTTTCGGCGTGTGTTTGGTGGGAGGGTACTTCTGCAGCGTACTAGCGCTGCAGAAGTACCGGATACCGTGTACTAGCAGCGTTGTCTCCCACAGAGGCAACACACAACTCCAGTACCATCTACCAATCTACCATCCTCCAAAAACCTATACTACTTACAGCCACTTCTGCTCGAACCAACAAAACCGGACTGTTGTACCCAAAACCAAATTCACACTGTAGTCCTGGATGCTCCACGTGGCATTTGAAAAATTTGCAACAGCAACTCTACAACCAAATCTAACTTATCCTAGGTCTAAATACGCTATCCTACGCCTAATATACGCCAGCTTAAGCCTAATTTAGTACATATACAAACCTTAGGAAAGTTTTAAAGCTGGTTGTCGCCGTCTGCCTCATATACCCTCTGCAAATTGAAGAAAGTGTTTTTTTGTGTGTTGGGTGCAACAGTGCATTGTTGCAGGCTGGAGCCACAGTTGCTACAAGCACTACCGTTTATAGATGACAGGTTGCACCATTCTCACACCGCTGGCTGCACCACCTGCTTCTTGTTGCATGCAATATGTGTGGCGACATTGAACCCCCCCCCCCCTGATTTGCCACAACATCCAAAACACAGTGCCCTAACCTAGCCAGAAGCGCACGAACCCCATCCACCCACCTACCTAACCAACCCATGTAGTTAAAAGGTGGATAGATGTGAGCCACTACTCTTCACAGTACCTTGTACCACACCGATCCTTAACCAGTACAATAAGGTGTACTGCTTGACGGGACACGTCCGGGTACTGGTCAAAGAATCCCACAAGTTATACATACAGATCATAGTGGGGGGGAGGGGGGGCTAGCAGTGTGGGAGTGGGTGTGTGTGTGGTGTGTGTATATATATATTATATATATAGTATATATATA
>WNGS01008507.1:3091732-3102258 GCA_020271785.1 Procambarus virginalis
TTTTCTTTTATCGTGGTTATGCACGCTCCAGGGAATAACTTTGGCTTTCAAGTTTACTTTCTCATTGCATTGCATTTATTGTGGTAAAATTAATTAGCCACTTATTTGACTATTTTGGAGCTCTGAAGTACTTTTGGAGGTTTTGTCTTCCTCATCTGTTGATATTTAAGGCTCTCGTCGTACACTTGGTTTCCATCTCAACACACAACGGGACATTGGGTTGATTCCCCGGAGGGTCAGAAATGGTTGGGTATGTTTCCTTTCACCTAATGCGTCTGTTCACCTAGCAATAAATAAATACCCGGTAGTTAGTACAGTGTGGGGCTGCATTATTGGGAGGGGACAGGAGTTGGATTTTGGGGGCATCTCAATACACGCCTAAATTATCTACATACACAGGCATCCTGTCCCCGACTAAAAGAATTAGTATTCTTTTATAAATCATAAATTTATTTATTTATAAATCACAATTGCGCGATGAATCAAATGAACAAGTCCACAAGGGCCGTGATGAGGATTCGAACCTACGTCCGAGAGGATCCCAGACGCACCTTAACCGACTGTGCCACGACACGGTCAAAAGAATTGCAACCGGGAGATCATCTACCCCTCACACAGATCCTGCAGCCTCTCCGAGACACAAACCAGGGTTTACACACTTCCCCCCGGGCACCGGGCTCTGTGAATAAGCTGTTCTACCTCTTCGCCCTTACTTCATTTCACACAGAAGTCACAATTGCGTGATTTCGCGCTATTTCACAATAGCGCGTCTGGGATCCTCTCGGACGTAGGTTCGAATCCTCATCACGGCCCTTGTGGATTTGTTCATTCCAATGTGTGTTTCACCAGGTGAATGTTGATGCTGCTGTGCTGGTGTGTGGTGTAGTGGGTGTAGTGGGTGTAGTGGGTGTAAGGGGAGGTGAGGGTGCCTTTTACCTTAACATATGAACGATGGTCCTCATCGTTACTTTAAGTTCTTGCTAAACAGGAGGATGGGCTGATCTCTGCACCAGAGGCTTCTGTAGTGGATGCAAGACGTGGATGTAAACAGTGGATGAAATAGTGGATGCACCTCACCCACCACCAACCACCCCTTCCCTCAGCCCCCCCAAACTAGGCTCCCCCTCCACCCCCTCAAGCCTCACCCCACCCCCCACCACCGCCCTCACAAGCATCACGACAAACAAAGCTAAATTAACCCCGATTTATTTAGACAAGTTTTCATGAGATGACTTGAGGAAAAGCTTGATTTGGTTCAGGTGGCAGCCATTGACCTTTTCCAGACCTGAGTGTGTAAGTGCCAAGGGGGGGGGGGCAGGGGGAAGAGGTGTGTTTTCTTGTAGTTATTGCGTGACAAGTGACGAGTGCCAGGGCTGAGACGGGCCACTTGTGGCACTCGAGTAGTCAACCATCCCACCTACTGATGTAGCATCACTCAGCCCACCGGAAGCTGCGAATGGGAGCACGAACTCTTGCAAAGTCACACAAGGTATAGAGTATTTTGTTCACTATGATTCGACCAGGGTTCGAACGTGTATTCCCAGGTCTCACCCCTTTCTTCTTGACAAGTGATGGTCGTACCACCATGAACGGAACAAGGAAGTTATCTCCGTTGTTGTTAAAGATTCGCTACCTGGAACAAAAAGTTCCAAGTAGCACGGGCTATGGTGAGCCCGTAGTGTCTTTAAAAGTTATCTCCGTTCCTGCATGAAGACGCCAGGTCCCGGATGGTCATGTTGTGGCAGTGCAGCAGTAAGGGGGAGGGGTGCCAGCCACAACACCCAGGACCCCCCCCCCCCACCTCTTCCTCATAATAAGTTGTGCTGCATCATTATGTTCTACCACAGACGTGGCCAGATATGTACAGCACCAACCACCACAGACACATTTTCTACTGTCCTTCATGGACAGGGTTACACATCTGTTATACACTTATAGGTCAGTGGTTTAATATTAGTATATTTTGGTAGCAGTCTTTCTTGTAAACATATGTTGTTGAATATGACTGAAAGGGTAAGATTGATAATTCTAACACCAATCTTCTCAATATTTCTTATGTTTTTCTTCACTGTCGAGGGTAATTGAAAAATTAACTCTTCAAAATTCATTATTTGTTTCTAGTTTGACGCCTGAACGCGTTTCGTAATGCTTATTACATTTTCAAAGACTAGTTTGAAAATGTCTTTGACTGAAAATGTCAAAGACTCAACTAGTCTTTGAAAATATAATAAGCATTACGAAATGCGTTCAGGCGTCAGACCAGAAATAAAGAATGATTTTTGGAGAGTTAATTTTTCAATTACCCTCGACAGTGAAAAAAAACGTAAGAAATATTGAGAAGATTGGTGTTAGAATTATTAATCTTACCTTTCAGTCATATACAACAACATATGTTCAGTGGTTTATTGAACAATCAACCACAGAAGGTGACTGTAGTTCTTTAAAATGATAATCTAACCGACATACATAATTACATTTACGTGTGTCCAACATCAAGACGTAAATGTATGTATTTATGCATGTAGGTTAGGAGCAGTGTGTGTGGGGGGGGGGGAGGGGAGGGGGGGGGGCAACAGGAGCCCCCGCCTCGTGAGATGGATCCCACTCATGTAAATCACTCACATCCGGCCTGGAGTGGATGCCCTCGTCGTCTTCACTTGACGTCACCACCCACCCCCCCTCATGTTATGACCCGAATGTATATGAATAAATTAGTTAGGCTAAGTATGAGGCTGGCAGAAGCATTTATGGGTATGTGTACGAATGGTGGGGAAGAGTATGGTAAGATACAGCAGACTATGTTGGGGGTGCTAGCATATGTTGGGATCTTCTATGAGTATCTGGCTAGTGGGAACGTCATTGACCCGCGGCGGGGGCCGGAAGCTATAGCAGGACGTGGTCTTGAAAACTAGGGCACCATGAGGAGTTGCTGTGGAGGGCCAGAGGGACTGTCACAGTTGTGGGGCGGGAGATGGAAGAGTGGCTCAAAGCAAGTGGGAGAAGCAGTTATGATCTGTGAAGTGTGCTGAACTGTTTGACAATGGGAGCCATTGACACATCGCCAGGGTGAGATATATCCCGGGTAGAACTCCACACTCATTGTAGCAGGATGGTGAATTCGTGAGTTGATATCGTGAGTGGTATATATCTGCGTTGTGAAGTGATTTTGAGAGAGATGAGTTCATCCTCTCAAATTTAACTCAATCCCAAAGAATCACTTGGGATATGCTACAGCTGTACTGAAAACAAAAGGTAAACAGATTGATTGATTGATGAAGATTAAGCCACCCAAAAGGTGGCACGGGCATGAATAGCCCGTAAGTGGTGGCCCTTTTGAGCCATTACCAGTATCAAGAGCTAATACTGGAGATCTGTGGAGGTGCAACTGCACCCTGCGTGACGGGAGATGTCTCCCGTCGTAAACAGATTGGTTGAAACTGCTGCCAATGGCAAAATATCTGGACTTCACCTGCCAAAAGCTACCGGAGATTACAAACCTGGATATGCATATAGAACTCTTAAGACCAACAAATATGTAAATCCACTTCGACCAATCATCAGCCATATACCTACGCCCACGTACAGACAGGCCTGCTTGATACCTGCTTGATAGGGTTCTGGGAGGAGTTCTACTCCCCAAGCCCGGCCTGAGGCCAGGCTTCACTTGTGAGAGTTTGGTTCACCAGACTGTTGCTTGGAGCGGCCCGCAGGCCCACATACCCACCACAGTCTGGTTGGTCCGTTACTTCTTGAAGAAAACTATCTAGTTTCCTCTTGAAGATGTCCACGGTTGTTCCGGCAATATTTCTTATAGTCGCTCGGAGGACGTTGAACAACCGCGGACCTCTGATGTTTATACAGTGTTCTCTGATTGTGCCTATGGCACCTCTGCTCTTCACTGGTTCTATTCTGCATTTTCTTCCATGTCGTTCACTCCAGTACGTTGTTATTTTACTGTGTAGATTTGGGACCTGCCCTCCAGTATCTTCCACGTGTAAATTATTTGATATCTATTTGATAGACTAGGTCTGGTGATACAACGGAGACTATCCTCTTGAGGTTATCTTGAGATGAATTCGGGGCTTAGCGTCCCCGCGGCCCGGTCCTCGATCTGGCCTCCTTTTTGTTACACACCCTACACCCCCCCCCTCCCAGGAAACAGCCCGTAGCAGCTGTTTAACTCCCATTTACCTATTTACTGCTAGGTGAAAAGGCGCATCCAGGTGAAAGAAACTTTGCCCATTTGTTTCCGCCTTCACCGGGGATCGAACCCAAACCTCAGAACCTCAGGACCACAAATCCGAAGCGCTGTCCACTCAGGTGTCAGGACCCCTTGTAAAAGGGGGTAAAAAGGTAAAAAAAAGACTAGACAGTAAAAAGTAAAAAAAAGTAAAAAAAAGTAAAAAGTAAAAAACTAAGAATAGTAAAAAAAAGCGACTAGACCTGGATTGTCTTCACTAATCTTACAGTTGTGAGCATGAGAGTCACCTAAGGTGGGGGACTGACCTATCCTCAAGAGGATAGGTCAGTCCCCACCTATCCTCATAGGATAGGTCTTGGTGGTTCAGTTACCGGCGCCTGGAGCACCTTGCCCCGCTAAAAATACCGATTCTGTAAGCGACCATCGTCGTCCACAAGGTCAAGTTCCTGAAGTTGGCACCACGAGGCTCTAATGTGTTCTTTGATGAGACACTCGCGTATTGGGGGTCTTAACTACACCTGACAAGAAGTACAGGTGTGTGACCTTATGACCATTGAGCGGGACAAACTATCCACCGCCGTTACACACACACACACAACTCCTTCAGTAAAATGTTGTGTCATTAGGGCTTAGGAACGTTACTTCCATCTCTCTGTCCTGCGTGACAGTGAATACTAGCATTATCCTCACTTTAATAAGACTATCAAAATCCTCAGATTAGGCAAAATTGTAATTAATTTTGTCAATAAAGATGTTGTTAATAAATAAATCCATATCTACATTTTTCTTGTGGATTTGCAGAGGTTGTAAAGTGTATTTGTAGATACATTTTGGTTATTATTAGTATGTTTCACGGTCATTTATGCAGCTATCGTACACTATAAGTTTGTGTCGATATCGTAGACTATCGTACAGACGAGGAGTCACAATAACGTGGCTGAAATATGTTGAACATACTAAATACGAGTTCACAATCGACTTGAGAATGGTCCAGGACGGATTGAAACGTCGTCGTCCCTTGACTTTCTAGTGTGTGGTCTGGTCAACATAAATTATCGTTCTATACTTTGTGTCAAGATCTAGCTCTGTGTTACCAAGAGTGCCCATCTCGGAGGGTTATCTCTTGAGGTTATCTTGAGATGATTCCGGGGCTTTAGTGTCCCCGCGGCCCGATCCTCGACCAGGCCTCCACCCCCAGGAAGCAGCCCGTGATAGCTGACTAACACCCAGGTACCTATTTTACTGCTAGGTAACACGGGCATAGGGTGAAAGAAACTAGGGTGGCAAGGGTGGTAAGTCATACAGGGCTAATGTAATTACCTAAGTGTAGTTACAGGATGAAAGCTACGCTCGTGGTGTCCCGTCTTCCCAGCACTCTTTAGCATATAACGGTTTGAAACTAATGTGATGAGTGACCCGCGCCGGGCAAACCTTGGCTGCAGAATAATGATAGCCTCATGAACACGAGAGTTAATAAAGCAATTGCACAGCTCCAGGTTCCTAATACCCACAGGTCTGAGGCGTCGCATGGCTACACATTCAATGTCAATCCAGATGACCTCGACAACTCTTGGGAAGAAGAGCTTCACATTTTATTGCCAAGCTGACGGGTATATGAATGACTATTAAATGATATGGTATATGAATGTTTATTAAAATCTTGAATATACAGGCCAGCCTCCTGTTCTGGTAGTGCTTATAGTAACGATGAGGACCATAGTATATACCGACGTACAACGGAATTAAGAAGTAGAAATGCGAACAATTGAGTTGGTCAAACCGGAAAACCATTTTTTTACTCGTGTTGCTTTGACAAACTAAACTAACCTAACCTTCCTAGGCCTAATACACGATATCTAAGGCCTAATATATAGTACATATGTGTGCTATATTAGGCCTAGAAATACTTGTGTTTTAGCTTAATTGTAAAAGAATTCCCTACCAGTCAGTATACTACTATCTAAAAGCTAAGAACGTACGAATTCGCGACTGTTGACGACAGTCACAATAGGTACTATCTAAATACGATGATAAGTTGAGATATAATACAACTTAACACATTTAAGGTTTTATCAAATTTATCAAATTCCACGCCACTCCAGCATTCGTGTTTTTGGTCAAGTTGTTGCTTAACTGAACGGCGAAGATTGTGGCTTTCCTGCTTAAGGTAAAGTTAGTTCACTAATGTTGTTAACATACTCGTGAGGGCGTTTACTAGACTATTTATTGGCGGCAACTTTAACAGAAACAATTAGGCTGATTTTGATAACAGTTTTCTGATTCTAATCTTTTCATTGCCGATATAAAGACGTCAAAACTGCTGCTCTTATTTACAAATTTGATCACATTTCTTTCCTCTCTGGATTTGACAGGTTTTACACACACACACACACACACACACACACACACACACGTTCTTATCTAAGCTAATAAACTGAAAATACCCGACAATTTACATAATACAGCCAATGTCCGGTCACTTCAGTCTATAAGTCGTAGAAAAAATGCATTTAGAAATTATTCTTACACAGTTTTTCAGAATAATTTGATAAACCTCAAAACTCCATGTGAACGAACGCAATACGAACCAGTGAATTGTAAAATATTTAATTTTCCAAATACATGTGCGAAGAGGCAGGGAGAGAAGCGAAGGTGTTGAGAGAGGTGTGTCCTTACTTACAGAGGCAGGAGAGGTGTTGGTACTGGCTGCGGCGGCGGTGGTAGTGGAGGTCAGGAAGCCGGCTTGCACTTCTTACAGCCAGAGTTCGCATGGAGCAACGGTAGCTGGCTGAGAAAGTCTCTTTTTGGATTCACCGAGAAAGCCAGCGAGAGCCACTGAACCAAAGACCGTTGTGGTAGTGTAAGTGTGGTGTAGTGGTGAGGGAGGTTGGCCCGGTCGAAGCTGCACTACTGTAGCGGCTTCTAGTTGTTAAGAGTAGTCCATCTCCTGGCACTGTACCCGTACGCCTCCTGAGCCGACTTACCCACTACAAGTGCCAACACACACTAGGCACGCTCACTATCCAAAGCCCTAGACCCACTCTGGCATCCTTTGGCACCAGGCGAGGCTGACCAATCACGACTCGAGTCACTGCCGCCTGTCCAATGAGATTCCGGCATCACTCAGGAGCTGCGGTCAGATTATGTGCTCTTTGACAGACAGGAGCGGGTCTACCTGTACATCACCTGGACAGGTGAGCGTATACATGCACCCATTACACTACCTGCGGAGGACGTAGCCAGCTCTCCAGGTGAGAGGGTGGCCCTTAGCAGCTCTTGTGAGGCAGGGAGAAGGACGTATAGGAGGCAGGGCGGGCGGATGAGCAGGGCAGAGGTGGTGGGGCGGTAAGTGAGACTTCCCGCCACTACTCAACTCTGACCCTCGCTCCCCGTCAGCTTCCCGCCTCCCCACCACATTCCTTCCTTCCACGCCCATACTGTGTCTCCCACCACACCCACACTGTGGCACTTCCAAGCCCATACTGTGTCCCCCACCACACCCATACTGTGGCACTTCCACGCCCATACTGTGTCCCCCACCACATCCATACTGTGGCACTTCCACGCCCATACTGTGTCCCCCCACCACACCCATACTGTGGCACTTCCACGCCCATACTGTGTTCCCCACCACATCCATACTGTGGCACTTCCACGCCCATACTGTGTCCCCCCACCACACCCATACTGTGGCACTTCCACGCCCATACTGTGTCCCCCACCACACCCATACTGTGGCACTTCCACGCCCGTACTGTGTCCCCCCACCACACCCATACTGTGGCACTTCCACGCCCATACTGTGTCCCCCACCACACCCATACTGTGGCACTTCCACGCCCATACTGTGTCCCCACCACACCCATACTGTGGCACTTCCACGCCCATACTGTGTCCCCCCACCACACCCATACTGTGGCACTTCCACGCCCATACTGTGTCCCCTTTCTCACTCAAGTGTCTTAATGACACCCATATATCCCCACCGCCCGTACTGTGTCCCCACCTCGTTAGTCAATATCTCCTCCAACGCTACCAGACACACCCTCCCTGCAACATGATATGAGGCCCCTTACCTCTCTGCAACATAAGAGGCTCCTCCTCCCCTCTGCAACATATGAGGTCCCTCCCCTCTCTGCAACATGGTTGGAGGCCCCCCTCTCCCTCTCTGCAACATGATAAGAGTCCCCTCCTCAACCTCCCTGCACCTCACACCATAACACGCATTCGTCAACACACTGCGTCATGTGCGCACACTCCGTGTGCGTCATTCATGGAGATGATTGTTAAGGCATGGAAGGAAGTCAGTGGGGAATTGAAGGAAATGAGAGAAACTATATATAAGCTGCAGACAGAACTAAGTGCAGCACAAGAGGAGATAAAAAGCCTAAAAACAGGCCCTCCTCAGACTCTGGCCCAGGGGACCAACCCCCGGTACCAGGAGATGTAACAATGGCAGGGACCGCAACAATTGGCCCAACCTTTGCTGAAATGATGAAGAGCCCAGGAGCAATGTCCACAGTCAAGGAAGTTGTAATGAAAGCAGTAACCTCACAGGAGGCAGCTAGATGCACGAGCCAGCTAATGGAAAGGAAAAGAGCTGTAGTAGTGGTAGGTGTGAAGGAACAAGAGGGCTCCACAAGGGAGGAATCGAGGGCTAAAGACAAAGCTGAAGTGGCAGGGATATTAAAGGAGATAGGAATGGAAGGGGCTGAACGAGACATAGAACAGTTTTTCCGGATTGGCCAGTACAACAGAGACAAAAAGAGATTGATCAAGGTAGTATTCAAGAGCGAGGACATCAAAGAAGACATCCTAGTAAAGAAGAGCAAACTGAGGTATGCAAGGAACTACAAAGAGGTATATGTTCAGAGAGACATGACCAGAGACGAGATAGTAAGGGCAGCAGATGCAAGGAAAAGGCGCAAGGAGAGGGAAGGGAGCCAGGGAACCTCAGCCTCCAACCCAGCAATCCCAGAGGGAGTGGGGAGCCCCAGTCCAGCAACCCAGGAACCCAAGGGGGGAATGCAACACCCCAGCACACCACCCAATAGGGCCCTCCTCCCCCAGCACAAACCTCCCTTGCCCATGCACAATGCCCATCAGGAAACCCAAGTCCTCCCCCTCCCCTTACCCCAAGTAGCCCTGCTCCCTCACCCCCAGGACTTCCTCCTGCCCCAAGCAGGCCTGAGGAAGACCTAAGCCCTCCATCCCCCACTCCACCTCCCCTTGAACCCTGGAAACTACCTCACAGGAGGAGGAGCCTACCCAAGTAACATTGACCATAGAACAACTTCCTACACTTGTGGGAGTGAGGGTGAAATTGGATACAAGAAAGTGAGCTTCAAGGTAATGTACTCAAACATTGATGGGATTACCATAAAGCAAGTGAACTGGCTGAAAGGGTGCAAGAAGAAAAACCTGATGTAGTAGGACTAACAGAAACAAAATTGTCAGGAGTGATAACAGATGCTGTGTTTCCAAAGGACTACTATATAGTAGGAAAGAGAGGGAAGGGAGAGGAGGTGGAGGAGTGGCCCTGCTGATAAGGAAGGACTGGAGTTTGATGAGATGGAAATTCCGGGCTGTGACGGATTCAGAGATTACATAACAGGAACTATAACAATGGGTGGACCTAAGATAATAGTGGCAGTCATGTACAACCCTCCCCTAAATGACAGAAGACCAAGACAGGAGTTTGATAGGAACAACATGGCAACCATTAATATAATAGAGAGAGCAGCTTCAGTTGCCTGCAGGAATGGCTCCAGACTCTTAATCATGGCGATTTCAACCATGGAAAGAGACTGGAGAATGGGGATCCCTCCCTCACTTCCTTCACCCTCCCTCCCTCTCGACCCTGTTCATGCACTGCAATACAGGCGGCCATGCACTTGCCACGCTCGCTGGTCGAGACACTTGCCAGATGGGGGCCCTCGTGGCTGCAAAGACGGGGCTGGTGTTTGTGTGAGGGTGGTTTGGTTGTTAGTGTCTTCACCCTCTTATTTTGAGACTAGGGTTGGAGGGCAGACTCGTCTAGTGTTTGTCCTTCCTGTTAGCCCTGCCAGGGAGAGTTTCCTCCCATCCCTGCACGCTCGGTCCCTTTCACTTCTGGAACTGGTCTTATAGCACTTCTCTTTACTTTTTCAGAGTGCGTTCTATTTTGTTTGTGGGACAGCCTGCCTGCTATCATACCTCGTGCTGTATTTCCCCATTTCAACTTTTCCCTTCATCTGTTCCTCCCTGCTTTACTCCCCCACCCCGCCCTCCCCTCTCCCCAAAACAAGCGACGCAGGTTCGGGCTGGTGGGCGTCATAAAAAGTGT
>WNGS01008507.1:3130251-3149775 GCA_020271785.1 Procambarus virginalis
GTCCTGGAATGCAACGAGTCGAAGAATGTGTGAACAAATACTTCGACCCTTAATATTAAGTAAATGATACCTGATATAAGTTTTGGAGTCTGAGAGACAGGCAGGCCTTAGCCCAGAACCCTGGGCCAGGCCGTAAGGTAAGCTGCAGGCCCTATATCGTGCAGGCAGTACAGAGGACTGTATCGTGGCAGGCCGTAAGGAGAAGCAGGGCAGGCCCGTCAAGAGAAGCGGGCAGGGGCCGTAGAGAAAGTCGGGGGCAGGTTCCAGTGTAAGAGAAGCGGGCCAGGCGACCGTAAGAGCAGCGGCGGTCAGGTTCCCCCCGCCTCCAATACGAGAGAAGCGGGCAGGCCGTAAGAGAAGCGGGCAGGCCGTAAGAGAAGCGGGCAGGTCATAAGAGAAGCGGGCAGGCCGTAAGAGAAGCGGGCAGGCCGTAAGAGAAGCGGGCAGGCCGTAAGAGAAGCGGGCAGGCCGTAAGAGAAGCGGGCAGGCCGTAAGAGAAGCGGGCAGGCCGTAAGAGAAGCGGGCAGGCCGTAAGAGAAGCGGGCAGGCCGTAGGAGAAGCGGGACAGGTTCATCGAGAAGCGGGGTGCAGGCGTACTGAGAAGCGGGCAGACAAAGATCGGCGGGGTGGCGTTAAGACTTCCCGGCGCAAGTTTTGGTTTTCCCGCCACATTGAATAACGAGTAACCAATACCAAGGCGGGACAGATTTAACGGAAACTACTGATGGACCTTGTTGGGCGTCTCTTCCCAGGCTCGCGTCCCCTCCAGCTGGGCCAATATTATGTACAAATGACTTTATGATCGTGATTTTTCGTGCTATATATAACGTAGTGAGTGAATGCTTCACTAATAGCGGTGGATATTCTACAGTCTAAGGGGAAAATGTAAATGGGTAGCGTTCAACTTTCCATTTATTTCTAATGCTCATGTATGAGTTTGTGGTTGTTTAGTACACGTAGGTAAGACGGTAATACGAAACGGACTATCACCTCTATCTACAGATATTACGAAACGGACGCGAATATCTTATCTGGAATAGTCTACGGAACAAGATCTGACTCTTGGGCTCTATCCACGACCCTTGTGGATTTGTTCATTTGATGCATCAGGCTATTGTGATTTATTTATATATATTTAAGTGGGAAGTTTCGATACTGGTAAACTGTTTAATAAATGTAAACAAAGCTGCCAATGCTTTAAAAAATATTTATACAGGTTTGTAAGAAGTTTGGTAAGTACTTGTTGAATGCTGGCTAAATGGTCCGCGTTCATGCCCTAGTGGTACAAGTGGTTGGGATGCCAATTACCGTATGGTCATACTGGTTCTCTTGATAGTTACCTAACGTCACAGTTTGCACACACCCCTATGGTAGTATTCACGGGGTTCTAGCCCCATCTCATGGGCCCGCCTCTTATATATATGTCTTGCTCTTCTTCTGGCTATCACGTTGAAGAAAATTAATTCATCGGTGTGGTAGATTGAGTGTCCAATTCCCATTACGTCCCTTAGTTGCTGTCCCAAATTACCTGTCGCTGGCAACGTCTGGTAAAGTTGTATGACACATAGAACGCCGTCGTCAGCTTTATATATATTTATGATTCTATAGATATAGATTATCTTTTTATCTTAGTTTCCTTTAACTCGAGGACCAGAGTTGTGGCATCTCTCTCCTGTTGTCGGTAATCTTTTGTCCTTAAAGTGAGGAGACGAGGACAGGGAGACTTGGGGACAGGGAGACGGGGACAGGGAGACTTGTGGACAGAGAGAGGGGACAGGGAGACTTGTGGACGGGGACGAGGGACGGGATAGACCCATTAGCGAGAGCTCAGACCCGCCACAGCTGTCGATCACACCTCAGGTTGTAAGTGTGTCGCTCCCCACAACTTCAAACTCTATTATGATCAAGTTTACTCTTGTGTGGTGGTCCCCAGACGCCTCAACACACCTCCACCTTGTGTCTCTCAAACTGTAGTGGTTGCAATACACAGCTCCAAGAGTCATTAAGCATTTACGCAACAATTTACGAAACCTCTCCATCTTTCCTTACTCATTGCAACTATGTGCTGTTCTATTTTTTTTTTACATTTATTAAACAACGAGTTTCGAAATTTCACAATCTAAGGTTATTATTGTTTAAAACAACGTTCTAGTGTTTTGGATGCCATAAACAGTTTAGTAATTTGTAAACAAAGCCACAATGATTTGAAGGAAGATTTAAAAGTTTCGTAATTGATCAATCTTGTCACTGGCTTCGATTTTGTGGTTTGGGTTTGAAGCAGATTACAGCGTTAAGCCAGTACGACTGTGTCGCACTTGGATCGGATGGGAGGATAAGGAACTGGGGTAGGACAGAGGGATGGGAAAGGTACCCATCCCCCCCCCCGGGGACCATCGGGGGATCGAACGCCGATCTGTAAGAAGCGAGGCGTCGCTGTACTGGTGACCAGTCCAGGTGGTTTGTGAGGGTTGACATAGCTGTGATGTTTGGCCTGATGCATGGTGGCTGTGCCAAGCTGTTCTTCCGTTTATGTTCTGTTCTATAGTGATGTTGATCTCTTCGTGGTGTACGTTGTGATATTGAACACTATAGTGACATTGTGTTCAGTGTGTGTGTGTGTGTGTGTGTGTGTGTGTGTGTGCGTGTGTGTGTGTGTGTGTGTACACTATAGTGTGTACGTTATGTGTGTGTGTGTGCACTATAGTGACATTGTGTTCAGTGTGTGTGTGTGTGTGTACACTATAATGTGTACGTTATGTGTGTGTGTGTGCACTATAGTGACATTGTGCGACACTTAAGTGGAGTGGCAGATGTTTAGTGGGAGATCTCACAGATGTTTAGTGGGAGATCTCACAGATGTTTAGTGGGAGATCTCACAGATGTTTAGTGGGAGATCTCTCAGATGTTTAGTGGGAGAGAGACGCTCGCAGTTGGGGGTGGGGAGGGGGTGTGATGAGAGTAGGTTGTAATAACTCGGCCGCGCACCCCGCTACTACCACTGAAATAACCGTGCAATCTCCACTCCTTCTATGGTAATAACAGATGCTCTACCGATCATGTAAGATGGTAATACTCGGGCCGTCATACGAGGACGTAAACCAGTAAACAGAGGAGAGAGAGAGAGAGAGAGAGAGAGAGAGGTAGTGAGGAAGAGTGAGGCAGGGCGAGACCGAGAGCAAGTGAGGCAAAAGGGAGAGGGAGAAACCAGTGAGGGAGAGCGAGACAGAAAGATAGAGATATTACAGTCACTGCCTTCGTATGAGTTACCGAGTTACGCTGCCACCACCCTGAGTTACCGGACAGGGGACCGGAGTGAGATTCGTAGGCTAAACAGATGGTATAAACCTACCAGGACAGGTGTAGGAGACAATTGAACGGTACAAGGATCCTGGCCTGACACTCGAATAATCCTGATCACTTGGGAACTATAGAATACACAAGAATAAGGCGGGACACACCCAATACTAAACCCTCAACACGGGACGGACGGGGGGAGGAGTACTGGATAATTACGGACACTAGGTCACTAGGGCAAAGGGGACGGTAGGCCCAATATCATTAAGACAAGGAACCATTAATACACATTTAATAACACTTAACAATATATGACTTTATTTGGAATAATTAAATAAGACACTCCCTAACTATATTCCCTACTAGAGGCCATGAGTACTGAATGAGGTGCTTTAATACAAGAGAGCCGTACTTACTCCTGTGGTGCTCCGCAGTTTTCCTGGAGATGATGTTCCCTCCCTGAGTCCATACACACCGTCATACTGGGCTGCACCCACTCTACTGTCTCCCTTCCATGATCTCCTGCTCCCCAGCTGAACATGAGGGTTTGCATTTGATGTTTAGGGGTTAATCCCTGAAGATTATCATGACGGCATCAACTCTGACCTCTTCGTGACTTGGTGACCGTTGACCTGTCCTCCTGGTTAACTTGTACCGAGGTGTAACTTTTTCCATTGTCTCCCGCCACCTGACTGGCGCCGCGCCTGTGGCTTGTTCATGCTGTTATGATGTTCATGTTGTACTACTATGTACTGCTCTCTTGTTACAGGGTGACTATATAGTGAACTGGTTGTGATAATGAATCTCGTTAAACAAGAAGATGGTGAAGACAGGCTTGCTTCAGGACTGTTCGAACTGAGGCGGAGAGAGAGGTCGAGTAGGTGAGTGCTACGGAGAACAGGTGGCCGAGGGAGGTCCACTAAAGAACATGACAAACAAAATAAGTGAGATACTTGGCAGTTGTCCAACAGGAAGGGTAGAGAACTCTCAGGAGAAAGCGATGTTGTGGTTTAAGATTCAGCTACTCGGAACTAAAAGTTGCAAGTAGCACGGGCTATGGTGAGCCCGTAGTGGACTTACCTGGCACAGGAGCGGGGCTGTAATTTGGAGAAAGCGCCAAGCCATTACGACTATATAGCACTGGGAAGGGGTCAGGATAAAGATTTGGGATGGGACGGGGGAAAGGAATGGTGTCTAATCACTTGGAAGGTCGGGGATTGAACGCCGACCTGCATGAACAGAGACCGTCGCTCTACCGTCCACCCCTAATGGTTAGGCAGTCTCCAGAGGAGAAAATGTTAGATTCCAGATCTTCTGGATCTTCTGGACTGGAGTATTTTAGTAATTGGCGATGCGGGTGTGCCGTCATGAGCAGGAATTGTTAATGGTTTTAGTAGAATGAACATTTGATGACTGGAAATGAAGTGTTCTGTAATGGTCTTGAACTCTGGTGACAATGATGAACCATCTCAAAACGACTAGATTCTCTGACAAGTGGTGTCAATTGTCTGCTGAATAATTATCTCAGAGCTGATGCATATCATTCAGTATAAGAAGTGCCCATTTTTTATGGTGAAATGATGAGGATGTATCTAGAATCTTGGTAGCTCGAGGCAGCTGGCTACCACCACCACATGGGGTGGTGGTAGCCCTTGTTGGTAGCGGTGGTGGTAGCCCTTGTTGGTAGCGGAGGTGGTAGCCCTTGTTGGTAGCGGTGGTGGTAGCCCTTGTTGGTAGCGTGTGGTTAGCCCTTGTTGGTAGCGGAGGTACGATCTGTAGATAGAGGGCTGCTAAACACCCCGTCCTCCTAAGATTTCCCACGTCAAGAAACTGTCGTACTAAATGGCCTTATCCTAACCTACCAGAGGACCCAAAACAGAAAACGAGACAGTATGTCAATTTCGCGAGCCGCTACCATTTCTAGTACTACAGCCTTAGGTAGAGTGTACGTCAAAATGCGACGTTTCTAATAGGAGGACGGGTTGTATACTGAGCAACTCTTTGTCAGTACCGGTTGCTCAGGCAACATCTTCAGCAAGAAGAGTTCGATCCCAACAGGCACAACCTGTCCTACCAGTTGATTGACAGTTGAGAGGCGGGACCAAAGAGCAAAAGCTCAACCCTCCAACAAACACAACTAGGCAAGTACAACCTGGTGCCTTTGCCCTTGGACCAACGGATACTGCAGCCTCTTCCAAGCAACCTTCCCAACCTGTCCTCCTGAACAGTACATCGTATTTTGAGGTATAAATCTTCCAACGTCAAAATAAGTTGTATTGTGAATCACAGCCGTTCACAAAATTGACGGGCTGTCCCCTTTTCTATTCGTAGGTCATCGGTTAGGTTAGGTTCGGGCAGTTGAGCACATGATGCTTGTGACGCCGTGAGGACTCGCGAGGACAGCGGCGAGGGGGACCTGGAGCCTCCGAGGGGACGTCTGCTGGCTTCTACCACCAGACAGGATACACAGCGGAACACGGTTCTTATGTAAAGTACGCGCGGACGGCCTCCTGTGGACGGCGCCCTGGGGGACGGGTTCTTGGGGACGGCCCCCTGTGGATGGCTCGCTATGGACGGCCCCGCTGTGGACGGCCCCTGTGAACAAATCCTGTGGACGGCACCTATGGACAAACCCTATGGATAGGAAATGTGGACAGCATTTCTCCCCGCTCCCCCCCCCCCTCACCTAGCACCCTCCCCTAGGTGGGTGGTCCAACAGGGACCCCCAACAAAGCCGCCCTTCTAATTACACAACATTGATCCCTCACACCGGCTGGCCGTTCACAACTCCGTCTCTCTTTACGTCGCCCTGTTACGAAGACCCGCTTGTGTCCACGACCAGAGGGTACCTGTGTGTGTCTGTTGACGACACCTGTGTGTGTGTGTGTGTGTGTGTGTGTTGACGACACCTGTGTGTTTGTATAGGACATGAGAAGTTACCTGTTAGTTTATTCTATTCATATTGTAAAGATCAAATTGTTGTTAGTGAATGTGTATATATATATATATATATATATATATATATATATATATATATATATATATATATATATATAATATAATATAATTGTGCACATTGTATACAATATAAACAAATGGAGTCAGTCTGGAGAGTAAAAATATAGCCTCCTCCCTCATGCAGAAGTTTAAATGCGCACCTGTACACGACAGTCTTCAGAGGAGAAAATGTTGGAACCGAGTTATGAGTGTGGGGGGTGGGGGGGTCCTGGTGTACTCACCTGGCTGTGCTTGCAGACTTCAGCAACGGCTCCTGGGCTCCGCCTTTACGCCATCAGTGATACAATATAGCGACCTTTTCACTCGTTTTTCTTGTGTTTACGTTTAAAAACTGTGGATCGAATTAGCTACGACAACTTCCTCTTCAAGTCTGTTCCACTTGTTTATGACTCTGGTCAGTGGAATGGACTTAATTTGTGTGTTTGAGTGTGTATAATTACCGAAGTGTAAGTACCTAAGATGAGAGCTACGGTCGTGGTGTCCCGTCTTCCCAGTGCTCTTTGTCGTATAACGATTTGAAACTAATGACGGTTTTGGCCTCCACCACTACCACCTTAGCTTGTTCTAACCATCTACCACTGCTTGCAAAAGGAAACGTTCTAATGTTTTTTCGGCACCTTTGTTTCAGTAGCATGAATCTGTGTCCTCTTGTTCGTGATGTTGCTGCTTTCAGGAATTCCTCTTTGTTAATTTGGTCGATTCCTGTTAGTGTTTTGTAACTGGTGTACTTACCTAATTGTACTTGCCTAATTGTGCTTGCGGGGGTTGAGCTTTGGCTCTTTGGTCCCGCCTCTAAACTGTCAATCAACTGGTGTACAGATTCCTGAGCCTACTGGGCTCTATCATAGCTACATTTGAAACTGTGTATGGAGTCAGTCTCCACCACATCACTTCCTAATGCATTTCATTTGCGAACTACTGACACTAAAAAAAAATCAAATTTTTCTATGACTCATTGGGCACTCAGTTTCCACCTTGTGTCCCCTAGTGCGTGTGCCCCTTGAGTTAAATAGTGTTTATATCTACCCTATCAATTCCATTGAGAATCTTGTATGTGGTGATCATGTCCCCTCGTGTGTGTGTGTGTGTGTGTGTGTGTGTGTGTGTGTGTGTGTGTGTGTGTGTGTGTGTGTGTGTGTGTGTTACTACGGTACGGTTAAGTTTATCTTGTACTGAAACCTAAATAAACAAAATTTAAATTGATATAAATCTTGTATACTGCATGTAATAACGTTCAGTTGGTGTACCTATGATGACATGTTATTTCTTTAAGCGTGAGGTATGATAACTCATTTTCTCCACAACTGCCTCATGTTCCTCGCACGGAACACCACCACCTCACAGTAGGGGTTAGTGGTGTGGGGGGGGGGGGAGAGCCTGTCACATGTGAAGTCTCTGATCAGGTCAAAGAACACGAGACAAACTAAGAGTTTACCCAAGTCCTTGGATCTTACTGGGCCACAGAGCCCTATGTCTTCTTGTCAAGTTCTTGCTCAGGAAGATCTCAAGAGAGCGCTGGAAATTGAAACAGTTTAGAAAATTGTGTGAACTAATGTATCACTCTGCAGGAACTATAGTTTTATTAACAGCAAAACTACAAAAAATTAAAAAACATGAATTGCTTTAAATGTATCGTTTTAAGGGATATATTTTTAGTGTATAGCTTTTGATGTATAATGTACATAGCCCATGAATAATAATAATAATAATAATATAATAAAATTAAAATAATAATAATAATATATACGCGCTAGTATGAATAAAAAATGTGGCAATTGAACCAAAAAATCAACCTATTTTTAATTTCGTACACACTAACTGTCGACATCCAAAGCTCAGTTCATGGCCCACGCAATATCTAAATTTCATTGTTAGTCTAAAATCATACTTCATCTTAAATGTAAAGTAACAGAACGACCAATGAACGTGTCCTTCGCTGGCCCCCCCCCCCCCATTGCCTGACGACGCGTCTAACGACTGAACTATATTTGACCTCCCACGCCCTTGTCTTGGGTTACTGGTGCCTCATGATGTCATTCTTCCTCTAGCCTGTATAACCTCCAGGGTCTTACCCTCGCACGGTATAATTAATTTACCTTGACAATTATCTTCTTTGATTCCACTATACCTTGCAACCTTGTGGCATGATAGGCAGCTGCTTGAATATGTGGCAGCCATGTAGAATTTGGGATGAACATACATACTGTTCTACCTCAATTGTTATCCATTCCCCCCCCCATAACATTTGCAAGCAACGAAGCAGAATGATTAATTAACCTGTGGTTTTCTCTCCTGAAGGTGCGTTCTTTGATCCCTTACCTGCTGACGGTGTTTTGCTGCGGAGTGCCTACCTTCTTCCTCGAGGTGTCCATGGGACAGTTTCTGGGCACTGGAGGCCTCACCGTCTGGCGTATCTCACCAATCTTCAAGGCCAGTACAGTACTTATTTTCCTGCTACTGTGAAGGGGGGGGGGGGGGAAGGGTGCCAGAGGCTTGTATGAGTGTCGCCAGTATGAGGCGGTGTTTCAGACGGGAGTGCCACAGGTATGAGGGTATCTTAGTGAGCCACAGGTATGAAGTGCCCTAGATTCAGGAACCTATCCTGAACCTATCACAATGGGGAGCCGGTCGGCCGAGCGGACAGCACGCTGGACTTGTGATCCTGTGGTCCTGGTTCGATCCCAGGCGCCGGCGGAAACAATGGGCAGAGTTTCTTTCACCCTATGCCCCTGTTACCTAGCAGTAAAATAGGTACCTTGGTGTTAGTCAGCTGTCACGGGCTGCTTCTCTGGGGGTGGAGGCCTGGTCGAGGACCGCCGCGGGGACACTAAAAAGCCCGAAATCATCTCAAGATAACCTCAAGATATGGGTTCAGGAGCTGAACCCATTGTGTTAGTCAGCTGAAGACTATCTTAAAGTGAATGTAAACAAGGCTATTGGGAGGATGAGAGAGAGAGAGAGAGAGAGAGAGTAGAGAGAGAGAGAGAGAGAGAGAGAGCAGCACGCAAAGCAAGCATAGTTCTCTCGTGCCTGTAGGTCCGATGTTTGGCCGGGATTTACAGCCGCGATTCTTTTGGTATGGTTAAGCTCCCTGGGCTCGGAATAACAGGCTCGTCAATTCCAGGTGGATTGATGTTGTTGTCTCGCCTCACACCGCACACAGCTCCACCTGGCCTTCTGACTCCTGTTTGAAGCTTTCTTCGGCATAGCATGTTGCCCCTCCCTGGAACACAACCCGCTACTCGGTTTTACTCCCCGTGCCCGATTACAGCTGGAAGAACAGGGGAGCTACCACTTATTGATTCAGTCAATCCCTCCCCGGTTTTTAATCGTGGGGTGTGTGTGTGTTGTTGTGTGTGTGTGTTGGTGTGTGTGTGTGTGTGTGTGTGGTGTGTGTGTGTGTGAAGTGTGAAGTGTGAAGTGTGGGGTGTACGTGCCGTGTGTGTATATATATGTGTGCATCTATGTATATCTAATCATGGGCAACCGTATCCGTGCAACTTGGAACTTGTTCCGAGTAGCTGAATCTATAACAACAACAACACTGTATATCTAACTACTAGGTCAACTACTGACCTCCCCGGGATACAGCCCACAACAGCTGTCTAACTCCAACGTACTGCTTGGTGAACAGCGGCATGAGGTGAAGGTTAAATGCTGTGCAAATGGTCTCTGCTCCAGCCGGGATTTTCGAACCAGGGACTTACGACCATGAATCGAAGTCGTTCACCACGGAGCCCTTTTAGTGTTCGATAGATTAACCGTATGCAGTTAATATGGATTCATTGGTGACAAGCGGAGTGCTTTACAGGCTGTGTGACGCAGCGTAACTGGTGGCTCAACACCCGAGTCATGTTTTACATGTGTTGCAGGTGTTGGCTACGGCGCGGCGGTGATGTCAGTGTGGCTTAACATCTCTACTACATCATCGGTTGGCCTGGGCCTCTTCTACTTCTTCATGTCCCTCACATCACGTAAGTCTCGCCACCACCCAAGCCCTTCCTCCTTCTCCGGCCGCTGCTCCGGCTGCTGCTGCTAGCCAGTGTTACTGTTGGTAGTGACAGTCTTCCTGCTAGTGGGTGTTGCTGCTAGTGGCAACACAACACTACCACCAACACTGTAGTGAGAGGCCATGACGTGATCACGTACCAGCTCGCTCACCCCTTTCCCTTCCCGCCCGCCCCACATATCTTGAGACTGCCAAGCTGGCTCTTGTAGGTTTCCAGCTGGCGGCTGTCAGCTTCTAGCAGTCATTCACAAACAACTTGCACCTGAACATAATGCTCCTTGATGCTATTTTTAGCGTAATACAATCCAGACTGTCTTCCCCAAGAACAATAATGTCCTAATATAAAGATTTTGCTTCGATGCTGAACGACACTTGTATGAACGGCTTGTTCTACTCTCTTGCAGGGTGTGTGTGGTGTGTGTGTGGTGTGTGTGTGTGTGTGTTGTGTGGTGTGTGTGTGTGTGTGCGTGTGCGTGTGGTGGTGGTTTGACAATTTCAAATATTGCATTAACCCCGCGCTCCTGCCCCCTGCCGCCGCCAGAGCTGCCGTGGGGATCGTGCGACAACTGGTGGAACTCTGACACGTGCGTGTCGCCGTACGCCCGCGGCGCCCTCAAGTGCTGGGACGAGATGTACAACTCCACGGCCAACGAGTCGTACTGCGTCGTGGGCAACCTTAGCCGCGTCAATGTCCTTAACATCACCGACCCCGTCAAGGAGTTCTGGGAGTGAGTATGTCTGCACGCTTTACTCTCTCACCTCATGTAAGCCAGTGGCAACATTGATGTGCTTACATCACGGTCTTACAAAAGGGTAAGAACTCTTGCACATTTGTCCATTACATTCTTACAAGAAAGTAACAACTAGTGTATATCTAAATATATAAAATATACAAGTTGTCAAACTCATTATGGGACATCTCCACGTGTATTTTATATTGATTTAATATTTCATAATATGGTATTTGTTGATTAACTACACACACTTATCTACCCATCCACAAAGTTATAATCACTTCCTTTGAAGTCTTGGCGTTGGCTGACATCACTTTCATGTTGCATCTAGAGGCCATCACGAGAGGGAGTTTAGCTTGATATAAAAACATGCTACGGCTCTATCTTAAAGTGTTAGGCGCAATTAAGTATGATAAGGAATCATAATTAATGTGTAGATTTCTGTTTAGATATGTACACCTGTGAGCCCCCAAGGAGTGTGGGCCAATCGTTGGGTGCTAAGAGTAGAGGCTGTGAACACGGCCAGGTGTGTGACTTGTATTCTGTGTCCACCAGGTGTGTGACACTCATATTCTGTGTCCACCAGGTGTGTGACACTCATATTCTGTGTCCACCAGGTGTGTGACACTCATATTCTGTGTCCACCAGGTGTGTGACACTCATATTCTGTGTCCACCAGGTGTGTGACACTCATATTCTGTGTCCACCAGGTGTGTGACACTCATATTCTGTGTCCACCAGGTGTGTGACACTCATATTCTGTGTCCACCAGGTGTGTGCCACTCATTGTCACCACGAGTGTACTTCCGGCCGCAGTAGCGGGTTGCTGTAGGTTATCATCAATGTACATGATTTGAGAGAGGAGCTGCTCTCTTGAGTATTAGCCTCAAGGCCTAATACTCTTCCTTCCTCTTCCTCCTCGAGTGAGGCCTAGAGACCTCACTCTTCCCGAAGACCAAGCTTGGACCTCTGGTTTTCTTCTGCGGTAATCCATGATGTTGGAAGGGCTGTTGTTGTCCGTCTTGGTGAAGGTGGCGGTGCTAACACGTGAGACAGGTTTGGCCTAAACTTCACACTCGGCTGCGGTATAAAAAAAAAGGTATCCAAGTCAGTATTTTTCTAGATTGGTAAAGCAGGTTGTGTAAGTCTGCTCAAATCTTTTATTGTTCCCACATTCTCCATGGCATTGCTTTTTCAGTCAGTCTTATGGTTCAGCAGCGTGAAGTTTCTGTGTGGAGATTACTCAGGTTCAAGTTCCAGTACGTGTATTGAAACAATAACATTTATCTCAAAAGAATAGAGTAGCTTAGGCTACTTCAACCCTCCTAGTACTCTATCTCCTACACACACACACACACTAGGTAATACAATCTTTGTTCCCTCATATGAACTTCTTTGAATAATGCTTAAACGATCACGTGATAAAAACAGGGTTAACCGTTCGTAGGAAATATATAATAACAGAGTCCAGCGCGTGTCCCTGGCATGGGACAACACCAAAAAAGGGGTTCATTGAGCTAACCGTATGTTTCCTTCAACAGAAAACGGGCTCTTCAGATCTCCGAGGGCATTGATCACCCCGGCACCGTACGCTGGGACCTGGCCCTCACCCTCCTCATCGCCTGGATCCTCTGCTACTTCTGCATCTGGAAGGGAGTCAAATGGACCGGAAAGGTGGGTGGTGGCGGTGGCCGGGTGGAGGTACAGTAGCAACACGTGCCAGATGTGTTCAGGGCGCCACCACCATTCTGGATAAGCCCAGTGTCAGTGAGAAGGATTATAAAGCATTTATTGCATTATCTGGTGCGTGACAGTTACTGTGAATCATTGAAGATGTTGAGTCGAAGTGACACACTACTTGGCCGCCGTCTTTGTTTATTGATGAGGGAATTATACAACCTGTTTAATACTTGATTTCCAGATACAAGCATATCAAGCAATTTGACCAGAGCTATATATATATATATATATATATATATATATATATATATATATATATATATATATATATATTAGTATATTTTGGTAGCAGTCTTTCCTGTAGACATATGTTGTTAAATATGACCGAAAAAGTAAGATTAATAATTCTAACACGAATTTTCTCAATTTTCCTTATGTTTGTTTTTACTGATGACGGTAAATGAAAAATCAATTCTCCAAAATTCATTCTTTATTTCTTAGTCTGACGCGACACTTGAACGCGTTTCGTAATAACTAATTACATTTTCAAAGACTTTTAGTTTTCACACACAACTATAACCTGAAAGCACTAAACAGTTCTTTACTATGCTATGATTTAAACAGCTTTCATCTTTCATTTTATACCCGCGTTTTGGGTGAGGTGATATGTTACAACAGTTTTAATGAGGTGAACATTTAATGAGGTTTTTAATGAGGTGTTCACCTCATTAAAAACTGTTGTAACATATCACCTCACCCAAAACGCGGGTATAAAATGAAAGATGAAAGCTGTTTAAATCATAGCATAGTAAAGAACTGTTTAGTGCTTTCAGGTTATAGTTGTGTGTGAAAACTAAAAGTCTTTGAAAATGTAATTAGTTATTACGAAACGCGTTCAAGTGTCGCGTCAGACTAAGAAATAAAGAATGAATTTTGGAGAATTGATTTTTCATTTACCGTCATCAGTAAAAACAAACATAAGGAAAATTGAGAAAATTCGTGTTAGAATTATTAATCTTACTTTTTCGGTCATATTTAACATATATATATATATATATATATATATATATATATATATATATATATATATATATATATATATATATATATATAATAATGTAGCTAATAAGGAGAAGGCAGTATTTGTATTATTATGTGATGATGCATCACTAACGCTGTTACTTGGACAGGTGGTGTACTTCACGGCGCTCTTCCCCTACCTGCTCATGTTCATCCTGTTCATCCGAGGCGTGACTCTTCCCGGAGCGATGACCGGCATCCGCTACTACCTCATCCCTGACGTGGAGAAGCTCAAGGATATCACGGTCAGTCCGTGCTGTCACCCTTCACTCCCCTGCTGTCACCCTTCACTCCCCTGCTGTCACCCTTCACTCCCCTGCTGTCACCCTCACTCCCTGCTGTCACCCTCACTCGCTGCATGTTGTTGTTGTTATAGATTCAGCTACTCGGAACAAGTTCCAAGTAGCCCGGGCTATGGTGAGCCCGTAACTTACCTGGCACAGGAGCGGGGCAAGAAGCACGGGCTATGGTTAGCCTCGTGGACAGGAGATGTCTCCCGTCACTCGCTGCACGACTTGATCATTATATAAGCTGGTAGTGAGGAGCTGTGAGCGGTGATACAGTTTAGTTGTGTCTGATAAAGACGTTATGTTTGTGTTTTGCCTCGGCTCAGCCCGTCCTCCTAAGGTTTCCTAACGTCTAAGAAACTGTCGTACTAAAATGACTTTATCCTTACCCACTAGAGGCAACCCGTCCTCGCAAATTCGTATAGTCAATATTGACTTATTAAATACGTGCATAGGTGATATACGAAACATAATAGTTTACCTTGAAAAGCTTCATAGAAAACACCGACCTTACCTAACCTTGTTAGTATGTTAAGATAAGCATCTTATAGCTTCGTAATTACAATTATTACTTAACCTATACCTATAATAGGTTAAGTAACAATTGTAATTACGAAGCTGACCTTGCAGCACTTGTCAAGTGCAAAAGCAAAAGTTCATTGAAGTGTTCTGATGTTGCATTAAAATCTGATTGATCACATAAATCTGTCTCCCGTCTAGTACATATAACTGTTATGCAGGCGAGGAGTCACAATAACGTGGCTGAAGTGTGTTGACCAGACCGTATACTAGAAAGCGAAGGGTCGACGACGTTTCGGTCCGTCCTGGACCACACAATCGACTCGAGAATGGTCCAGGACGGACCGTCACGTCGTCGTCCCTTCACTTTCTAGTGTGTGGTCTCAACATATAACTGTTATTCTCCCTGGTGTGTGACAGGTGTGGGTGGAGGCGGTGTCGCAGGTGTTCTGGTCGTATGCACTTGTCTTAGGCTCCCTCATCGCTCTGGGCTCCTATAACAAGTTCGATAACAATTGTTACCGGTGAGTAGCGTTCATAATTTGACGTTCTGTTTAAAATATTTTCCTTCCATTACGATTTAATATTTTAAGGCACGTCCAATGAATAAATTACAATGTTGTTATTATTATTGTTGTTATTGCATTTGGTACATGAATTAACTACAAATGTTGTCTTCAGGGACTCGTTGATATTGTGTACCATCAACTCGTGCACGTCCTTCTTCGCCGGCTTCGTTATCTTCTCGGTCGTGGGCTTTATGGCAGAGCAGCAGCACAAGGAGGTGTCGGAGGTGGCAGCTTCAGGTCAGTCACTCACTCAGTCAGGCTCCAAGCCTCTCCGGTCAGGGTGCTCTAATGTGCCTGACCGTCCCATAGGCAAAATTGTAATGAATTTTGTCAATAAAGATGTTAATAATAATAATAACAACCATACAGCAAGAGTTGAACCGTTGATGTTCAGCATTTAAGAACTTTGTAACATTCAGTAATTGTGCAACGTTATGCAAATATTTCACATAAAATTCTTAATTCATTTTTTTGAAACATTTCAGCATATTCAGGAACTTCCAAAGTTCAGTAGCTTTGAAATATTCAGTACCTATACTACATACAAAAACGTTTTACCTAACAAAAGCCTTGTACCATTAAAATAAAAATTAGCAAAAATTGAGCAAGTTTGTCATATTAATAGAACATTTCAACGGCCACAAGATTATTTGTGTGTTGTCATGTGGTTTGCCTTCCTAAAATAGACAGTACACTACACTACTCATCTTCAACAGATGGTGAAGGCTCCTCCATATAGGAGCTCCTCCTATATGGTGAAGGCTCCTCCATATAGGAGCTCCTCCAACTATATGGTGAAGGCTCCTCCATATAGGAGCTCCTCCACCTATATGGTGAAGGCTCCTTCATATAGGAGCTCCTCCAACTATATGGTGAAGGCTCCTCCATATAGGAGCTCCTCCACCTATATGGTGAAGGCTCCTCCATATAGGAGTTCCTCCTCCTATATGGTGAAGGCTCCTTCATATAGGAGCTCCTCCAACTATATGGTGAAGGCTCCTTCATATAGGAGCTCCTCCAACTATATGGTGAAGGCTCCTCCATATAGGAGCTCCTCCACCTATATGGTGAAGGCTCCTCCTCCTATATGGAGGAACTTGAGAAAGGTTGATAATGCAATTTGGGGTGACAAGGTATATCAGAGGACTAGAGACCACAGCAACGAGACACCTATATAATACACCACTCCGTCACACTTTACAATGGTTGGGCGTAACGGGGCAAACCGTATGAACCCAAGCTACCCACCTAACCCACACAGGCACAGAAAATGTCAATATTACTTTGCTTTAATTTTGAGTAATCCGTCGCATTCTAACGAATAAGTCTATTCCGTCAACAATATGACGTATTAGACGAGAGAACAGGCTGACGAGGTCTTGAGTTTGAGAGCTGAGAAAATATGTCGCTTCGTCTCAGCACAATATAATATGATGTTCAGATATATTAGATATTTTTAATTATCGAAGATATAATACCCGAAGTTCGTAGAAAAGGCGTAAGTACACTGTTACACAGTAACTGGTAACTGTGAATATGGACCCTCCTCACACCAGTGCCTCACTATGGTGCCTCCACACATCAGTGCCTCACTATGGTGCCTCCACACATCAGTGCCTCACTATGGTGCCTCCACACACCAGTGCCTCACTATGGTGCCTCCACACATCAGTGCCTCACTATGGTGCCTCCACACATCAGTGCCTCACTATGGTGCCTCCTCACACCAGGTGCCTCACTACTGACCTTCCCCAAGATGCAACTCTGCAACAATTGCCTATAACTCCGGGGACTTATTTACTGATTGGTAGAGAGGCATCTGGTAAAAGGAAGCGTGTCCAACCATTTCCGTCCCGCCCTGGGGTCGAACCCGGGATCCCTGAATATGAGTCGGGGGATAAAATAACGTAGACCATCATACTACAGAACTACTTTGACCATGGATTTGACCACGTTTGGACAAAGTCGTGATCGTCTCACGACCAATAGGTTCTGCGTTTGATTCTCGGGCAGGACGAGACGATTGGGCACGTCTCCTTACACCTAATGCATCTGTTCACCTAGAGGTAAATATGTACCTGGGGGAGTTAGGCAACTGTTGTGGGTAGCATCTAGGGGGAAAGATGGGTAGTTTGCTAGGGGCAAACGTTGATAATTAAGCCTCACGTGGTTAAATGCTTTGTGTCGACAGGTCCGGGGTTGGCGTTCCTGGCGTACCCGTCGGCAGTGCTGCAGCTCCCGGTCTCGCCTCTGTGGTCCGCCCTTTTCTTCCTCATGTTTCTCATGCTGGGACTCGACTCCCAGGTACTGGACAACCCTCTTTCAAATGGATATTAAAATGAGTATTCTTTCTCAAATTCAATTTAACCTCGACTCGTTAGTTTGAAATTCAGCTCCAGACTAGTTTACTCATTTTATAATTAAGTCACATTTTGATCACAAGTGTTTTACTAATGATTATACATTAATGATTACATTAATGATTTAGACTTGCTACTGAAACATTTAGTGTAGACTTGCTACAAAAATTTAGTGTAGATTTCCTAAAGAAATATTTAGTGTAGTCTGCTTCAGAAACATTTAGTGTACATTTAATACAAAGACACTTAGTGTAGACTTAATACAGAAACATTTAACACATACTTAATACATTTCGTTCATTTCACACAGGAATTAACTATCTTAGTCCTGCTGATATTTTATATCTACTATATCTTTAATAGTGTTTATTAGTTGACATATTGATGACAACTTTTAGGTACATATTATAATCTGTATAATCTAATTATATAGATTAGATTATTGTATTTAGGTATATAATTATATATACCTAAATACCTAAAATTATATATACCTAAATACCTAAAATTATATATACCTAGGTATATAATTATATATACCTAAATACAGTATAATACAGATTGTAATGTATTTAGGTACAGATTATTTTATTTATTAAAGTTACACTCGTTAAATTTGGCAGTAATCAATAAATCAACAATCAAGGTTGGCTAGATTCTTCTATCAGGGGTTTACATTCTCTTTCATGTCAATGTTTTATTCACCAGCAGTATAATATAAAGATACAATGGGCTAGATTCACGAAGCAGTTATGCAAGTACTTACGAACGTGTACATCTTTTCTCAATCTTTGGCGGCTTTGTTTACAATTATTAAACAGTTAATGAGCTCCGAAGCACCAGGAGGCTGTTTATAACAATAACAACAGTTGATTGGCAAGTTTTCGTGCTTGTAAACTGTTTAATAAATGTAAACAAAGCCGTCAAAGATTGAGGAAAGATGTACACGTTCGTAAGTACTTGCGTAACTGCTTAGTGAATCTGGCCCAATGACTACACGGTAGTAAGGTCATTGTTGGTCTCCTCAGTTCTGCACCATCGAAGGCTTCGTGACAGCTGTCACTGACGAGTGGCCCAAGCACCTTCGTAAGAACAAGGAGATCTTCATCGCCGCCATCTGCATCTTATCTTACCTGGTGGGCTTATCGTGTGTCACTGAGGTAAGTCACTCTCTCTCACATGTCACACCAAAATGTTATAGTGTTCAGATGTTTGTAATGTGTCTAGCAGGACCTATTGGCTCCAGTTGCCGAGTCTCGGCCCTTATTATATATCAGTACATACTGTTACGGTCTCTAAGTTTACTGTAACGGTCTATTGGGCAACCTTGAAACCCGCCTCAATGTTGGCACGTCAGTGTAGGGTTGCCTCAATGTTGGCACGTCAGTATAGGGTTGCCTCAATGTTGGCACGTCAGTGTAGGGTTGCCTCAATGTTGGCACGTCAGTGTAGGGTTGCCTCAATGTTGGCACGTCAGTATAGGGTTGCCTCAATGTTGGCACGTCAGTGTAGGGTTGCCTCAATGTTGGCACGTCAGTGTAGGGTTGCCTCAATGTTGGCACGTCAGTGTAGGGTTGCCTCAATGTTGGCACGTCAGTGTAGGGTTGCCTCAATGTTGGCACGTCAGTGTAGGGTTGCCTCAATGTTGGCACATCAGTGTAGGGTTGCCTCAATGTAGACACGTCAGTGTAGTCTTACTTAGTATCTGTCCGTGATGGCGTTTTTCCGTGAAGCAAGTGAAGTAGTAACTAATCTGTATATGTACATTACAAAGCCTGATGTCTGTCAGTCGTGTGTTTGTTTGTTTGTCAAGTTTGGAGGCAGAGCTTGGGGCTAGCCTGACCTAACTTTACACCCTGATTCTGTGGGGTACGTGCCTAACATAGTCAGGTCGGGGTCACAACAGGTCAAGAAGGAATAGTTCATGTACTACACCCTACAATAATTTTGTCACTGGAGTCTGTTCCTGTTTCA
>WNGS01008507.1:3150775-3217893 GCA_020271785.1 Procambarus virginalis
GACAAAGCAAATGATGCACCTCAGCTGAACCAGAAGTCACTGATTAAAAGATCCCTCAGGAACACATGATTCATTATTAGCTAAAAAAAAATGGAGAGAACCCAAGACAGAAAGAACACACTCCAGAATCAAAAGAACAAAACCCTGAATTCTGACGAAGAGCTTGAAACTTGTTAACGTGACTGCTTTGAAGAAGGAATCCTTAGCAGAGGAAGATACACTAAACCGAGTGCAAGACAAAGAGGACAAGACCTTATTCAAGGACCAAGTAGGCTCAAGAGGAACATTGGAGGTGAAAAAATTCTAGATAACTTAAGATAAGCGAGACAAGAAATTTCCAACCTAAAAGCCAGTAAGAGAGGCCATGCCAAACCTGAACAGTAAGAAAAGTGCTCCAACCACAAAGGCTGTCAATTCTCCCATGAAGATGTGATCCTTAAGGTATTTCATTAACAAAAGAATTACAATTGTCAAGGAAGGTGCCCACACACTAGAGCACAGCTAACTATAGTCATTAACTTACCATCAACAGGCCTGGCTTGGAGGACTACATCTCAACCAATACTCAGATATCATAATTTAAAAGGAGATGCTCCAGAGTGGACAACACCTAAACCCTTCAGAGAAAAGTATCTCTGATGGAGAACGAGGAAAACGATGCCAAGCAGTATGTTCCAAGGGGTGACAAACTTTACTTATTTGCAAAGGATTGTCAAGCAGTCCCTGCAGAGGCAGGTGGGTAGCTGTTACGACCCAGGTGGGCCTAGGTGATAGAGGAACACCGGTCTGTAGCCAAACAAGCACAGTGCAAGGTAAAGAAGGGCAGTCGAGTAGAAATGCTGCCAACTGTACAATAATATACATGTAACATGATGTAAGCGTCTAGCTTGTTTAAGAGAAGACAGTAAGAAACTTGTTGAAGTAAAAAGTCAGCTAGAAGGATATATCATATGAATGGTAAATATGTAAGTTTGGTGGTTGTTTTAATGCTTTGTAAAATAGGCAGTTATGGTATGACATTTGGGTAGCTCAGGTACCGTGGGAAGCAGGACGCAACTGCTGATTTGAACCTGGTACTGGTCAGGTGTGGGCTGCTGGTGTCGCAGATATTACAAATATGTACCTCCTTTATATAATTTAAATATCAGCCACCCATTATGGTCTTAACATGTTGATAAACTCTGGCCCTAGTCAATTATTAATGTGTTGTTTGTGACTACAGCCAGAGAGGATTTCATGTGTACTGGTGTTATGGGGAAATATCCAAGTGTATGTCTCCTTCAGAGGCTGTTAGCCTACCTATAGTGTTGCATTTGTAAGTCTTACTCCTGTCTATGTGGGGTATTGTGCATAACGTAAATGTAGGTTAGGTAGTGCAAGCGGTCTTGTTATGATGGGTCCTGTGATTTGATAAAGTAATATTAATTATTATGAACTTTCTGTGCACCAGTGTGTGCTAATCATCCCCTATACAAATTAATTTCTGGGAGTAAATTTCCTGGGGGCCAAGCCTGGCTTAACTCTACTTGGGGCACTTACTGGTGTTTAACATTTATTATGTTAATGCAGCCTAGGAGCATAGAAGTACTAGCTCCCATATAATCCCCAACCCACCACTAGCCAACCATAAGAATAGTGACTACTGTAGTACCAAACACACAAGTGTGCATGTGGATGAATGGACACCCAAGGTGACCTAAGCTCCCATCTGGTGGTGGTTGGCTGAGTTGAAGCTGGGATTATTTACCTGTGGCCAACTATTGCTTGTGATGTGTATTAAATTTCATGTCTTATTAGGAGCCTTCCCCCCCCCTTTGGGGCTGATCTCCCCATGCTCCCTTTCCTCAATGAATAAACCAGATTCTAATCCAAGTTTTTGGTAGTGTGCACATGTTTTGTGGCCTGGCAGTATGAATGTGGAAATCTCAGTGGTACTAGTGGTTTAAGCACTGATGGGCCTACCCAGAGAATATACAAATTTAAACCTAAGTATTAAATTCCTATAAATAACAGTAAATTATATTTAAGTTCTAATAAGTTATAAGTTTACATGTGATGTAAATTCATTGTATAACATACAACACAGCCAACAATAATACAAAAAAAAGAAATAATAATACAGGAAATTGAAACAATATTACAGCACTCAATAAATAAAAAATATCCACTCAACTATACTAATTAATAAATTAATACAAACAACGAAATGTTGTCTTAAGGAAATCTTTAAACTCTGTAATTTAATATATATATACTGTCTTCAATTATATTGCATATGGATTAATGCCAACTGATATGAGGGGGGAAGGGAAGCAAGAAGAGGAGGGAAAAAAATGAGTATATCATGCTGTTCTGCCATTTCTTATGTAGTAGTCTGGCTGTGCCATATAACTAGCTTACCAATTGGATAGGAATAAAGTACCCTACAACACATGTAAGGTGTCAGAAACTGCTGGACCAAGTCTTTCCAACCACACTGTATCGGAACTCCATACTATGATGCCATCTCACTGAGTGACGCTGACACTGATTGGCCAACTGGCAGCTTTACTGATCCAGTCTGCCAATGGCAACTAGCAGTATTTGATTCTAGAAAAATTATGGCAGGAAAACAGAAAAGGAGGCATGGTAAAGAGTGTGACATGAAGACAGAAATGGTAATGGAGTTGCAGGTTAATATTTACCAAAAATGAGCTTTTCACAAGTTCAAAGCCTAATTTCCGAGTAATGTATTCTACAGCTCATTTGGTAGACCACACATTGAATAAGAAAAGAGCATGTGGAACTTACCAGTGTCAAATGGAGCCTCCTGAATGTATATGTTAAATCTTTTGACTCTCACCCCCATAACAAAATTTGAGTCACAAGAGTAAGGCTAGTGAACCACCCGTATCATTGAAACCTCACAAATGAGTCCAGAAACTAGACTAAATCTCGAGGCAGAAAACTATTCACTGCATCCCACCATCTGGCTATGGCATTCAGGAGAATGGAGAAAACTGAGCTGGAAATCTTAGGGACACTCAGCCTGACCCATATCTTACTTTAGCTATGGTCACTAGACACAGTTAATAAACTAAAAAATATCTGTTAGGTCCAAAGAGCACTAGAGCTTGGAACCAAAGTCAACTCAGCTTATCAATTAGTACCTGCTAGTAGAGCAGTCAGAACATATGCAAGGTGGATCAGTGTTGGTGAACCTCAGGTCACAGGAGGTCCTGGTGGAGGTGGTGGTAGCAGGGATAGGTGTGATTGGGCTTTACAGAGTTCCCATTGGTTAACCATGAGTTCTATGTCACTGGGAATCTGTAATGTTGAAGTTTGTGAACAAACTGCTGGGCATTTGTTTATTCCAGTGCTAAATGGATTCCATCATCCTTCCAAAGCACGTTATATGACCCTGTGGCACTAGTACCATGTTATGTTGCTTTAGTCGTTATCATCTAGGAATGCATGTTGCATTGGAATATCTTTGAGTGTGGGAGAATNGGTGAACCAAATGTGTGATCACTGAACATTGATATTTTCTTCAAGGAGAAATTAGTGTGAATAGTAACTATTTGTTGGTCATCACAGACAATAAACCTAAACTTAGTACTGTACTGTTCTTTGATTACAGATCCAATTTTTCTTATGTTAATGGATTATTATAAAAATTTGCATATTGCATAACAGAAACTAAAACATCTATGCTTGAAGTTCAACAGATTATCCTGAGAAAACATTCAGATAAACTATTATAAATGCAGCAGTCAAAAATGAAAAATAAGATGCTCACAATTGTGCAGTGCATGAGAAAAAGACAGACAGAAACACACACACTACTGTATATGATTGTGTCAGTCAGATATACAAATCTTAAGCTTCAAATTAAATTATACTTTCAAAAGTTCTGGGGCCAGATTCACAAAGCAGTTATGCAAGTACTTACGAACGTGTACAAATTTCCTCAATCTTTGATGCCTTTGGTTACATTTATTAAGCAGTTTACAAGCATGAAAACTTGCCAATCAACTGTTGTTATTGTTATAAACAGCCTCCTGGTGCTTCGGAGCTCATTAACTGTTTAATAATTGTAAACAAAGCTGCCAAAGATTGAGAAAAGATGTACAGGTTCGTAAGTGTTTGTGTAACTTCTTCGTGAACCTAGCCCCTGGAGAGTCAACTCTTTCTTTGTACAATTAATTCACCTAAGGCAAAAAGCATCTTTTCTGCAACACCTAATTCTGTTTTGCATGATGGTTTAACTGAGGATGAATCTGACCTCTACATTCTTGACTCAACAGACACAACAGTGAAGCTTCAAGATGATCACATTAATCACCATGATGTTCACCATACTAAATACATAATCTTACAATATAATATAATATCTTTCTATGGAGATATTAAACTGAGTAATCAACCATCCTTATCCACAAGAAGTTAGATTATTTACACTAAATAAGATATTACTTTAAGTTTTAGAAATTTCTTTAGTTATAAAAGAAATAATCTTGTTGTAATGTTCTTCAGTGAGACTAATCATTTTGAGTATCTGCTTAGCTACATGACAAACAAAAACATACACTAGGACACCATTGTTAATACACATTACTCTTTCAGACACTAACAGGCTTCTCCAATTCTTCATAGTCTTCCACAACTCTAGATATTTTCCTACATCAACATTCCCCCTGTTGATATGATCCATAACCTAACTGTAAATTGCATGTTTAGGGAGAGTACTGTGTAGCTCAAAAGGCATCGACTATTATAACCTGCAGGTGACTTTCTTAAAAATATCAAACCTTTTAACATAAAACAAGGGAGAAAAAAAATTAAAAAATAATAAAATTATGAATTTACAACATTGGTTTTTAACCATTAGTGCACAGCTCACGTCGATGGACATTTTTCACTATGATAATTCATGGGTTCTGCATGTATTTATAATTATCATGATTCCATATGCAGACGATGAGTCACAATAACATGGCTGAAGTATGTTGACCAGACCACACACTAGAAGGTGAAGGGACGACGACGTTTCGGTCCGTGATGGACCATTCTCAAGTCGATCGAGTTCACAATCGACTTGAGAATGGTCCAGGATGGACCGAAACGTCGTCGTCCTTTCACCTAGTGTGTGGTCTCGTCATCATGATTCCACTTTTTCTCTGGCTATTATTACCTAATAAAAAGACAAACATAGTTATTATGCATGCAAAGTTATTAATTAGAATAATTTTGAAGCATGTGACATTACCACATCCATTATCTGTATTTTTCTTGTCACCTGTATCTTAATTTGTCTTTGAATTTTACAAGAAAAGATTACCAATACAGTATCAGAATTTAAGCAATATTTAATTCTGTATGTCCAAAGAAATACATTGATTTTCCCCCCATACTTTATGTCATTTGGAAAGAAGAAATTCCTAAAATTATTTAAGTTTTTAAATATTTATAGACTCAAATGCTCTAAAGGTTAACACCAAAGAAATATCAAGAATTATTAAAAAGAATAAAGGTCCTCTTAAACTTTTTTATTCTGAATTTAATATAAAGTTTATCTCACTATTATACACTTGTGTGATGTATGATACTTCTCTAACAACACTGTAGTGTTAAACTCATTAGCAAACTTGATTCGAAATGTCTGAGACCTCAGTCATAACTTTTTTGTTTATCTAAATATCACATTTTCCTGTATTTCATATATACTCTACTTCATATTTTGTCAATGTTTTCATCAACATATTCTCATTCAATATTGTCGTTCCTGATCCAATTAACTTATTAAATTTCTAAATTTCTATTAAATAATGAGTAAAGTACTTTACTCTTTTATTGCACAAAAAAAGTCAACAAAATAGTCTTAATGCATGAATAAACAACACTGAGACTTAATGTATAATAATAGAGTTTAGGTGCCCTATATACAGTCAATTATGGAAGTGATAACCGACAGCATCACACATACTAACCACTACACTCAAACCCAACACAGTCACATGGAGACCAAGCCTAAAATTATTTGAGAGAGGTCTCATAATTACCCTTTTATAAATTACTTATCTCTTTCTCTAAAGTCTCTTGCCCAATTGACTTTCACCCATGAGATTCGTATCCAGACAACCTGAAGAGTTCTTTTCACTACATATACCAGCCATCTATGACAGTATTACTGAAATATCTTCTTCAAATGCAAGGAATATTCAATAAAATTTACATCGACTCCTTAAGTACACTTGATTAGTTTTAGCAATACTATGTCTACAGCTCAGTTACAAACTACAGAGGCAGTTAAAAAAAAAAAAAAAAGTTTCATGCGATGACTTTCACACGAAACAGAAAAGTAGCCAACCTTATGATTAAAGTAATTGAAAACATTTTATGAAAAAGCCTAAAAGCTATTAAGCTCTAGACATAAATTTTGTTTATTTAAAAATTTAATAAACTGCCTAATGGTTTAATTAGCACCCGATATGCTGGTAGACCATTGTATTAATATTTTATCTATTTTCTTTAGATAATGATGGTCAATTACCCCTTCAAATCAAACATAAATCATACTACAGTTAACCTATTCCTTCAAATATGCACACTAAGTGGAACAAATCTTCAAATTTATAAGGTAAATGCATATTGTAATTAAATATATCACAAGCTAAACAAATTTAACTTATTTGAAGAAACAAAGTTTCTTTAAACATTTCTATACATAATGAATATATTCTCTGGAAACAAAGCAGTTTTCAATATCTATATAAAGCTTGTTTTCTCCTTTTATTAAAAATCACTATCTTTTGAACATATTTAATATGAAAATCAATATTCATCTAAATAATAAAAAGACTGCTAAGCATTTGTTTGCCTTCGAGTGACTGTGTAGAAAATCCTTCCCAAAAACTGGTGTCAGTACATCCTCTGTTCATGCACTGCCTTATTTAAGTTAAACAATTGTCTCTCAATATCATGTTCTTCTATTGATAACACACTTATCGCTAAGCATACAGTACCCCCAAGTTTGATTTCATCCATTAATTCCATTTCTTTTACCTATGAGTGTTTTTAATCCATCAGTCATAAAAAATACCAAATTACTCAACATTCAGTGATCAACAATATTTCAAGTGAATTTTGCCACTTTTTTACTCAAACCAAAACATTCTAATTCAACTTTCTAACACAGATATACCCTTCTTCCTAGAAATGTTCCTCCTCTATAAAAATGTGTCTTATTCCTAGACATGCCCCCTTCTCTACATAGATGTACACTTCCACCCAAACATGTGCCCCTCATCTAAACAGACATACCATCATCCTAGACATATGCTCCTCCTCTAAATAAATGTACCCTCTTCTTAGATATTATCTACGTTGTCGTCTTTGTCTCTTGTTGTCTTATACTGCCCGTGACAAGGCAGCTCGATATATCTACAAACATGATGTTCTTAATGTTAAGGCATGCTTTCAATCAAGATAAGCTTACTGATTATATACATTTTTACTTGCCTGTACAGTATTTAAAATCTAAAGAGAGGGGGGATTGTTTAAAATTTAAGGAGGGCAGGCATATCAAACTGACACGTCTACAATTTGTTATAACTCTTCCCAGGGCAATGCATCACTACAATATTTTTAATGGACTAGCATGACAATTCCACACACTGTATTGTAAACCTTTTTAGCCCTTTAGTTGTAAACATACAGATTCCTAAGACTACATGTTCAGATACTCTTCCCAACGTAATTCCTGTAAGACATTTATCCTTTGAGCTCTCAAGGCTGGATCCAGTATAAAGATTATATATTTCTTTTATGATCACCATCCCAATCACTGACATTTTTCCCATAAAACTGAAAAAACTGAGCAGATAGGCACAATCAATGTGGGAAAACAATGGCTATTTCAACTATAGCAATTATTTCCTTATCGTTTAATGAGGACAAAGACGAAAACCTAACGTGAGTATTCTTGAAATCACTGTAAATCAGTTCTTTTGTAAATCAATAAATTCTCTCCTACTTATTAAAAAAAAAGGTTTGAATTAAAATATAGAGTAAAACATAAAGACTCAAATACTGGTAACATTATAATCACAAACTTTGTTAAGACTGATCAAGCAACTGTAATAGTTAACACTTAGAAATGTTAACTATTGTTAATGAAATGTCAACAATGTTAATGTTGAACCATTTCTACAAAACTGATATGACTAGCCAAACATACAGTACTCCGAGCTCGAAATGATCGACCTAACATCTCAGAGGTATGAATGGTTGAAGATAGTACAGTATCATAAAGTTGAAAGAACCGACTCGGTACACTGAATACAGTAAATGATTCAACTTCAGTACTTAATCCAATAATTAATATTCTTAGGTTCAGCATAGCTATTATGAGAGGAAAGTTTAATCAAATCCAAGTTTGAATCAATTATTAAGTGCGTTTATACCTTCACATGCCGGATCATCAATTTTCACATTCTGATCCTCTTTAAACTAAATAATCAACTTTAATTTAACATTTCTGCCCAATATGTTTTTCATGAAACTAATGTTTAAAAAAAATAATATTTATTAATACTCATGCATCCAGGGTTAACCTATTTTACATACATTAATAAATTATTAATAATTATCAAAAATATAAACAAATGATGTTAATAATTTCTGATAATATAAATCTGGTATTATATGTATGTGAGGGTTTTATATCTGGATCACACAAGTTTCAGCAAAGAAAATCTACACAGTTGAGGATATAAGGGTCTCTTCACACCCACAAACTTTACACTTGCATAACCTACTCCTACACAATGGCCTGGTACATGAAGTCCAAAAATCGTCGCCCATACTGATCAGGTTCCACTGTAGATATGCCATCTGCATTTGATCCATACTTGACAGTCTTTGCAGCTTTGGCTGCCTGCTTTTTAACACCATAATGGGTTAATACATCAATGAGGGCCATAAAATATATTTCACGACGAGGTGCACCTGAAAGTAAACAAATCCAGCTTTCAGTGTATATTAAAAGTGCTTTTCTGAGCAGTACACTCCATTGCTCATTAAGGAGAGATCCTACTGATCACTGGTTAGAATCTAGCACTCACAGAGCAGTTAAAGATTCCTCACAGGAACAGCTGGGAACTTCTTAAACCGTTCCTGCAGGGACACACTGGTGTTAGGAAGACACTGGAGAATATTTGATCCTGCCTAAAATGTAGACAGAACAGTGCACTGCATAAGCTCAAAAGCGTTTCCAAGCATAGCTTGGCATCAAAGAAATAGCCATACTATGCACAAGATGACTACTGAACAGCTCACTACCCATTACTGCCTCCAGGTGGCATCACCAACACAATAACTCAAATTCCCCCCAATGCATCAAATCACTATACAAACTTGCCAGAGCATCCCCAGTATTATGCGCAGCAGCCATGTGGTGGAATATTGTACAAAAACATCCACATGGTCCACTAGAGAAGGTGGGATATGGTCAAATCATGCACAAGACTTTTCAGCAGCTTATTTTCCAATTACCAAAACTGCATACTGTACAGTATATTGTTTGGTTAGAATGTATTAACTTAGATTATGTTGTTTTAGGCTTGATTGGGTTAGATTAGGTTTCTTTGGGTAAGATTAGTTTTGCTTGGGTTAGGTTAGGATGGTTTTAAAATAAGTTGGCAAACCATCGCACATGTAATGTGACTTGTATCAGTGGAGACCCACGTGGCTTCACTCAACAGTTTTCTCATGGCCAGACTAGACATGCTGTGCTTTATTTGAACTTTATCAAGAAAAATGCCATTAACAATGATAGGAATAGGAAGTGTGTTGATAATGCACCAATGCCAAGGAAAAGGTAACACATTACCTTAGAGATGAAGCTAGACATTATTAATTTCATTAAGCACTGACAGGGGTGAACAAATTAGAGGTTGCAAAATTTTATAGTGTGGACAACTCAATAACATTTTAATAAAAGACTAAACATGAATTTTAGAGCGTGTGAAGGGTTCTACACCAATGAGATCAACAACACTAAAGAAAAGATCACATTTAATTTGTGAGATGGAAAAGTAGTTAATACCGTGGATTGAGGTACAGTACTGGAAAAGTCGTCGAAAGTCAATCAGCTTGATGCTCGTGCAGGTGAAAGCAAGAAGTCTTTTTGATGATTTAAAAGGAGAAATTAGGTGAAACTGTGAGTGATGAAACATTTGTGGACAGTTGCGAATGGTTTTATAGATATAAGGGCAAGACATATTTACACAGCGTAAAAGTGCAAGGCTGCTTGTTCAAATGAGAAGGGAGCAGCTGAATTTGTTCCAAAATCAGTCAAAATTATTGAAGACAGAAGCTACAGTGCTCATCAAGTGTTTAATATTAATGAAACTTGCCTGTTTTGAAAAAATAAATGCTTGATTGGACATATTGCCAGGGAGAAAAACAATGCCTGGCTTCAAAGAGGCAAAAAGACTGCTTAACCTTGTTGCTGATGATTGTAAACTTTAAGCCTCTTCTTGTGTACCCTTCAGAAAATCCCAGAGCCTTAAAGAATGTGACATAACTGTCTTTGCCAGTGGTGTGGAGAAAGTACTCCCAAGGCTTAGGTAACACAAGACATTTTAAGGGACTGGTACTTAGCAAGAAGTAAAATCATACTGTGCTAAAAAGATTTATTTTAAAGCTTTACTTGTATTGGACAATGCACCTGGACACCCTGGGTATCTTGACCTATTTGAATAAATATTAATAAATAGATGTCATTGGGTATATTTCTCAATCAAGAAAAGAACGTCAAATAATTAGTTTGAAGCCAATAAGATTAGTTTCAAATTATCACACAGACAAAAAAAAACACATACACAAAAGTAGACTTTTCTATTCAATGACTTGAACAGAAACCTGCCAGAAGAACAAAAACAAAAATGTATACATTACAAAACCATAAGTATCCCTACTTTGACATCAACCCCATGTCGAGGTTATGCAACCTATTATTCTTAACCAGATAAAAAATCAAATGCCTTTACTTACTTTCATTACTTTCAATAGCATATATTTCAACATCAGGATCAATGGCTCCATTACTGGTTGCTCGTTCTCTCGCAGCCGTATTTGGCGAGTCGGGTGGAGTCGGTACACCACTACACTCGTCGTCGTCTTCTTCCTGACATGGACAAGAAATGCGTCGAGTATATACAAAAATATATAATATTAAACTGTAAATATTAATAATGCACTCTCTTGAGTGGCATACTATAAATCATGCAGAAATAAAATACTAAATGCTACTGTACTTGTATTAAATATCAATATCCATCAAGCCTTAGGTGATCAGCAATACTAAATAGATTTTCAAGCAAATATTAAATATAGGCCATCTCTCATTGCTTCAAATATGCTACCCTGGATAATCTCACCTTACCTCCCCCTCCCCTCAGAGATTCTCTCTCTTCTTAACTTTCTTCATAAAGATAAATTGATTATGGCCTTAATTTAAACACTTGGACAATTTAGATCTCAGACTAATTTTTGCCCTTCCAGCCTGTATAATAAGTTTTAGTCCAATGAGAGCTTCAATCATATTCTTAAAGTGTCCAAAGACCAACAACTTTACCCTATGTGAGTCAGTCTTAATTTTAGCATTTGTTACTTTTCCAATCTTAATATAACCAAACATATCATAATTTCCATTAATACAGTAGGGCTTATTTGCACTATTTTAACAACATGGGTGAAACTTACCTCAATCGCATCTTCTTCAGACTCATTCTGAGTAACTCCCTCCATCTCTGCTCGAGCTATATCATGGATTCCAAGAAGCAGCGAGTAATCCATCAAATGCAGCCTCATCAGGAACTGTGAAAATATATTTTACAGTTTGTTACAGCTTATACCACCAGACTACATTCCTTAATTACCTACCTAACTTACACTGTTTTGAAAGTTAGGTGAAGAACAGATGTACATAGCCTTTCAAGAAATCGTGTTATCCTTGATATGAACCAGTCACAAGACTTTCCCAGTCTTACCTCCACATCAGCTGTAAGTGTTTCCATAAGCTGTAGTTTTGCCTCCTCGCCAATATATATTTTTGTACCATCCTTCATAAAGTCGTTATCCTTTAGAGTTGGGAGATCCTTCTCAAGCTCTTTGACAGATGCTTCACGGTCAACTGTTGAGCCTTTAAGGTCATATTTCCTGTAGGAAAATAAGATACAATTGTATAAATATTCTTGTGTTCACATGGTTTTCTGCAACACTGAAAAGCTTATATCATATTTTTCTGAAACATATTAAAGTAACAGTGGACTAAGTAAAATATGCAAAATAACTGTTAGGCAAAACAGACCTTTCTTGCTAGGCCAATTACTATAGGTTTGGTAATTACATATGGCACATATAAATACATACATACAAATATAATACATACACATATAATGTATATGCTCATTTGCCTGCTTGCCTACTTAAACCACTCACAACCAGGTGGTAGCACCATGTGCACTCCTGGGCAGCAAGAACCAGACCAACGGATATGATCCTAGACTCAAAAATAGACTTAAACTGTGCACAAAGCAGTATAGACAGAAATGAGAAGGATTAGTGGCACCTAAATGGCTATACTCAGAAAGACGGTTTTCATATTCACATAAAACCTGATTTCAGAACAATCACACTTTGGTGAATCTTTAAGGTAAACTCGTTCAACAGAAGGAAAGAGCAAAAGATTGGATAAAACTCACCTGTGATACAAAGAAAAGATCCCTTCAGTGTGGGTGCCTAGAATACAACCCTGCCTGACTTTTCATCACTTCTGCTTTCAACACACCAGTCTAACCTTAGGTAGCAACAAGATGTAACGGTGAAGAAACTCACATTTTTCTAATGCAAAGCGAGCTTTATTACAAAAATTATAATCATGCTCACTTGTGAATTTGGAGGAACGTAGAAAAGACATTTCTCATTACGACACAGTATGTTTCTATGTTGTCTACGGTGAGGCGATACATGGCCAAGTACTGTGGCAGTAATGTCTTGCCGTGACGATTCACAACATACTGAAAACCAAGACTGTATTATCAATGGTATAGAATTATGTCATTCAATTTGCAGTATTTCACCAAGAAACTCTATACCCTCTTTACAACTGCTTTGGTAATGCTGAATGTTCTTCACTTTTATGCTTAACAAATTCCAGCAAATAATTAAGTAGTGATTCCTACTATAAAAAGTAAAATTTATGTAATTTATAGTTCAATTTGTTTGTTATATTCTCTCTCATTTACAAAGTTTTTATCTTTTCATTTATTTATTTTTTCTATTACTGAACCTCTCCTGTACAGTACCCTACATAATATTCACACACCATTAGTTCATTTATACAGATTTTTTTGTCTAGAGACAAACTGACAGTTTTCATACAGAAGTGCAAACAAGGCAGAATACTGGCTTATTCATACAAATTACAAATACAGTATAAGAGTGATTCTTCAACTGGAGAAGCCAAGTTTTGTCAATTAATCTCCTAGAGGCAGGTGTGCTTGGCCTGTACATGTATTCAAAGCAGGCAAGGTCTCCAAACTTCCCTTCCCATTGTTTGAATTTTGGAGTGGTTACTCATCTGTAAATACAACTCACGTTCTTGAATTTAACAACAAAATTACAGAACATCCTTTTGATGTGTAATTTCTAAATACAGTACAGGTATTCAGGAAGCGAGTCAAAATACTGTCATCCCTGATGCACTTAAAACAGAGTAAATCATACCACTCGACAAAGGGGAAAATAATGCAAGAAATTATTCCCCTATAATACTTTTATTTTGCATCATAAAAATCTTCAGAATCAAAAAAAGTAAGTTCACAAAAACACAGGGAGTCATATCTACAAAACTTTTGCCAACACGGGTTCAGAACACAGCATGCCTGCCTCTCACAATTGCTAGACCACTATGACAGCCATGGATGCCATAAAAGATGACCAAAATCCTGATGTAATATACAGAGACGTTTGTGAAAGCTTTTGATAAATGTGATCATGGTATAATTTCACATAAAATGCACATAAAAAGAATTACTTGCACTGTAGGAAGGCGGATTTTCAATTTCACAATAAATAAAACCCTAACAGTAATAGTCGAGAGAATAAAATCCAAATCACTCACCATGAAAACTCAAGACCTTAAGGACACTGTACTTGCTCTTGCTCCAGTACTCTCTCATTCTAATAGACATAGACAAGGACACAAATTATAGTGCCGTGTCACCCTTTGCAGACGATGCTAGAATGTTTACGAGTTGAAACTGCAGAGGAGGTAGCAAACCTCCAAACTAATATAAACCAGATCTCTAAATGCTCCACAGAAAACAACATGATGAGTAATGAAGGCAATATTATCTATTGTCTGCAATAATTGAAATATTGTAGTCATTTAAGACAGCTACCCCATAATGCTACTATTTTTATCCATGTTGTACTAATTTAAAGACTACACACTTAACAACCGTAATAAACTGCATTTACATTCACTTGAATTTTTACCTCATGCTGGCATAAGGGTGGCTCCAGTAAGTACCTTATAATAATAACATTACCATAATGACGACCAAACCACACATCAGAAGATGAAGCAATGACAACATTTTGGTCCGTTCTGGACCATTATCAAGTCGTGGGCCAGTGATAATCGTCCAGGCTGGACACAAGTTATTATTTCTTCATCTTCTGATTTATGGTTTCGTCATCGCCAGGTAATTGTGACTCGTAGTCTGCAACACTACTATAAAGTCCTTGCTGAGTATCTTGGGTATACTCATCTGAAATCTCCAGCAATACAATTTAACCGTCAATGTCATTATAATGTGTTGATTGTCTAGGGCAGCTTTTCTCAACTTTTGTACCCTTCAAATAATTCTGGGTCATATTTTGGATAAACACATGTGAATTCAATGTCAACTAAAATGAGACAATTTCTGTCTTTGCTCTTGATACTGATTAAATGAGAAAAATTAATCACAACATAGTCATCTTTATTGTATAATTTATTTTAATATTCTTTTTACTCCTACATAGATTACCGTACTTACTTTCAAATTTATTTAGTAAGAAAAATAACAAGAAATATTTTTTAGGGGTACTGTCTCCCATCACAATATATCTGGTGTCTAAGATATTACAAATAAGTACCTCTCTGCCCGAAACGCTTTGCGTAACAGTGGCTTTAGGCATTGTATGTACTAGCTCTGTCTATAAATCTATCCAATTTTGTAAAATCTCTTGTATGTATGTACCTCACCTGAATAAACATTATCATTATTATCTTATATAAATAAAATATCAGCCACCCTACTTATTATGTTCTTAATGTATAGCCAATACTATATTTGGTTGATGAATACCAAGGAATGTTGACAACTGCCTAAACTAAAATAATGGTAGATATACGAATTTTGTGTACAGTATTTTCCAAACTTTTAAATGCAAATCTACCATTACACAAGAAAACAAGTAAATATATATTTTTTTGTACACAGTCAAGGTGTGCACAATAGCTGCACTTTGAAGGTTAAATCACCTAAACACTTTCCTCCTCATTCTACAATTTTGAGAGCCTGAAACCTTGAACTTACCGGATGGTATTCTTTGAGCAGGGCGTGCATTTGTTCCACTTCATCACTAATTAGAGTTTTCACAATGTACATCTTGTCACAGGAATTGTAGAACCGAGCACCACTTCTCCCTGGCGAGTCTATTGCCACAGGTTGTGACCTTGGGCAGAATATCAATCAAAATTATGAAGTAAAACTTTTGTCTTTCACAAAAAAAATACAGTAGGCTGCTCTAAAATCTTATATAACTGGCAAAGTCAACAAATGTTTTAGCAAAAATAAAGGTAGAAAAAAATTTATATAATAACATGTCATTTCTAGGCCACCCTCAATAGCATCCTGAACCTTAAGGTTCTGGTACCACTAAGACTTAAACACACTACCAGGCTCTTAGACTTGCAAGGCCTACTAACAACCAGGATCAAAATTTGGTTCATTTATCGAGACTAGAGAAGTCTGATGATTAGAAAACATTTCAAAACCGAAAAAACTGACCAGTCACAAGCATGCAAGCAAGCAGGAAAAAAAATCTTAAGGAGAGAAATTTAAGACACAAGTCAAATGACAGATGGCCACGGATAACAACCATGCACCAACTCGCCATAGTCTGTAGGGCGAGTTGCTACTGTCTTTCTGAGCTCTGGACTACAGATAGTAGTCCAGAGTTCAGAAAGGCAGCTATTACAGGTTGCTCAGAAAAGGGTTATTTCATTGCATTCTTTGCATTTCTTTTCATGAAATTGGTTATTTCATTCATATAGCGAATAGCCATCCCTATATTTCTGGGATGGCTAATCTGAAATGCTTTGGCACTTAATCACAACAGTGCCTCAGAGAGGGAATGGTTTTTTGAGAGACCACATAATTAACAAAGTTTAAAATATACATGTGCTGTTTGAGTGCATAGTGGTACCTCTGAGGAGGGCTCGCCATTCCAATAAATACCTGTATTAAATAGCCTCTATGCTTGTAGTAAGGACAGGTTTCGATCTCATGCCTTACACGAGCAAATAGCTTGTGCCCTTACAAGGGGTGAAGCATTAATAATGATGCAGAATGACATGACAAAGCAAATGATGCACCTCAGCTGAACCAGAAGTCACTGATTAAAAGATCCCTCAGGAACACATGATTCATTATTAGCTAAAAAAAAATGGAGAGAACCCAAGACAGAAAGAACACACTCCAGAATCAAAAGAACAAAACCCTGAATTCTGACGAAGAGCTTGAAACTTGTTAACGTGACTGCTTTGAAGAAGGAATCCTTAGCAGAGGAAGATACACTAAACCGAGTGCAAGACAAAGAGGACAAGACCTTATTCAAGGACCAAGTAGGCTCAAGAGGAACATTGGAGGTGAAAAAATTCTAGATAACTTAAGATAAGCGAGACAAGAAATTTCCAACCTAAAAGCCAGTAAGAGAGGCCATGCCAAACCTGAACAGTAAGGAAAAGTGCTCCAACCACAAAGGCTGTCAATTCTCCCATGAAGATGTGATCCTTAAGGTATTTCATTAACAAAAGAATTACAATTGTCAAGGAAGGTGCCCACACACTAGAGCACAGCTAACTATAGTCATTAACTTACCATCAACAGGCCTGGCTTGGAGGACTACATCTCAACCAATACTCAGATATCATAATTTAAAAGGAGATGCTCCAGAGTGGACAACACCTAAACCCTTCAGAGAAAAGTATCTCTGATGGAGAACGAGAAAACGATGCCAAGCAGTATGTTCCAAGGGGTGACAAACTTTACTTATTTGCAAAGGATTGTCAAGCAGTCCCTGCAGAGGCAGGTGGGTAGCTGTTACGACCCAGGTGGGCCTAGGTGATAGAGGAACACCGGTCTGTAGCCAAACAAGCACAGTGCAAGGTAAAGAAGGGCAGTCGAGTAGAAATGCTGCCAACTGTACAATAATATACATGTAACATGATGTAAGCGTCTAGCTTGTTTAAGAGAAGACAGTAAGAAACTTGTTGAAGTAAAAAGTCAGCTAGAAGGATATATCATATGAATGGTAAATATGTAAGTTTGGTGGTTGTTTTAATGCTTTGTAAAATAGGCAGTTATGGTATGACATTTGGGTAGCTCAGGTACCGTGGGAAGCAGGACGCAACTGCTGATTTGAACCTGGTACTGGTCAGGTGTGGGCTGCTGGTGTCGCAGATATTACAAATATGTACCTCCTTTATATAATTTAAATATCAGCCACCCATTATGGTCTTAACATGTTGATAAACTCTGGCCCTAGTCAATTATTAATGTGTTGTTTGTGACTACAGCCAGAGAGGATTTCATGTGTACTGGTGTTATGGGGAAATATCCAAGTGTATGTCTCCTTCAGAGGCTGTTAGCCTACCTATAGTGTTGCATTTGTAAGTCTTACTCCTGTCTATGTGGGGTATTGTGCATAACGTAAATGTAGGTTAGGTAGTGCAAGCGGTCTTGTTATGATGGGTCCTGTGATTTGATAAAGTAATATTAATTATTATGAACTTTCTGTGCACCAGTGTGTGCTAATCATCCCCTTATACAAATTAATTTCTGGGAGTAAATTTCCTGGGGGCCAAGCCTGGCTTAACTCTACTTGGGGCACTTACTGGTGTTTAACATTTATTATGTTTAATGCAGCCTAGGAGCATAGAAGTACTAGCTCCCATATAATCCCCAACCCACCACTAGCCAACCATAAGAATAGTGACTACTGTAGTACCAAACACACAAGTGTGCATGTGGGATGAATGGACACCCAAGGTGACCTAAGCTCCCATCTGGTGGTGGTTGGCTGAGTTGAAGCTGGGATTATTTACCTGTGGCCAACTATTGCTTGTGATGTGTATTAAATTTCATGTCTTATTAGGAGCCTTCCCCCCCCCTTTGGGGCTGATCTCCCCATGCTCCCTTTCCTCAATGAATAAACCAGATTCTAATCCCAGTTTTTGGTAGTGTGCACATGTTTTGTGGCCTGGCAGTATGAATGTGGAAATCTCAGTGGTACTAGTGGTTTAAGCACTGATGGGCCTACCCAGAGAATATACAAATTTAAACCTAAGTATTAAATTCCTATAAATAACAGTAAATTATATTTAAGTTCTAATAAGTTATAAGTTTACATGTGATGTAAATTCATTGTATAACATACAACACAGCCAACAATAATACAAAAAAAGCTAAATAATAATACAGGAAATTGAAACAATATTACAGCACTCAATAAATAAAAAATATCCACTCAACTATACTAATTAATAAATTAATACAAACAACGAAATGTTGTCTTAAGGAAATCTTTAAACTCTGTAATTTAATATATATATACTGTCTTCAAATTATATTGCATATGGATTAATGCCAACTGATATGAGGGGGGAAGGGAAGCAAGAAGAGGAGGGAAAAAAATGAGTATATCATGCTGTTCTGCCATTTCTTATGTAGTAGTCTGGCTGTGCCATATAACTAGCTTACCAATTGGATAGGAATAAAGTACCCTACAACACATGTAAGGTGTCAGAAACTGCTGGACCAAGTCTTTCCAACCACACTGTATCGGAACTCCATACTATGATGCCATCTCACTGAGTGACGCTGACACTGATTGGCCAACTGGCAGCTTTACTGATCCAGTCTGCCAATGGCAACTAGCAGTATTTGATTCTAGAAACAATTATGGCAGGAAAACAGAAAAGGAGGCATGGTAAAGAGTGTGACATGAAGACAGAAATGGTAATGGAGTTGCAGGTTAATATTTACCAAAAATGAGCTTTTCACAAGTTCAAAGCCTAATTTCCGAGTAATGTATTCTACAGCTCATTTGGTAGACCACACATTGAATAAGAAAAGAGCATGTGGAACTTACCAGTGTCAAATGGAGCCTCCTGAATGTATATGTTAAATCTTTTGACTCTCACCCCCATAACAAAATTTGAGTCACAAGAGTAAGGCTAGTGAACCACCCGTATCATTGAAAACCTCACAAATGAGTCCAGAAACTAGACTAAATCTCGAGGCAGAAAACTATTCACTGCATCCCACCATCTGGCTATGGCATTCAGGAGAATGGAGAAAACTGAGCTGGAAATCTTAGGGACACTCAGCCTGACCCATATCTTACTTTAGCTATGGTCACTAGACACAGTTAATAAACTAAAAAATATCTGTTAGGTCCAAAGAGCACTAGAGCTTGGAACCAAAGTCAACTCAGCTTATCAATTAGTACCTGCTAGTAGAGCAGTCAGAACATATGCAAGGTGGATCAGTGTTGGTGAACCTCAGGTCACAGGAGGTCCTGGTGGAGGTGGGTGGTAGCAGGGATAGGTGTGATTGGGCTTTACAGAGTTCCCATTGGTTAACCATGAGTTCTATGTCACTGGGAATCTGTAATGTTGAAGTTTGTGAACAAACTGCTGGGCATTTGTTTATTCCAGTGCTAAATGGATTCCATCATCCTTCCAAAGCACGTTTATATGACCCTGTGGCACTAGTACCATGTATGTTGCTTTAGTCGTTATCATCTAGGAATGCATGTTGCATTGGAATATCTTTGAGTGTGGGAGAATGACTAGCTAAGAAATCCCTTATATCAACTGCTTAACAGCACCAAATAAAAAGAATGTATGTATGATGAAATGTTTGTAGCTGTGTGCTAGTATCTTGTCAATGTATGAGATTCAACACTTAGCGAATCTACATCAAGAGATGTTTAAATTCTTTTATATTTATCAGTTTACATTAACATATTTAATAACATATGCCTAGAAAATTTGTTATTTATATTCTGTATCATACAACCAAACATTTAAAAACTGCTCCATGGTCTGGGGTCAATGCCTAGAGGTGCTGCTGCCCATATACAAATTACATTATGTATTATGAATTCTACAGAATTTCATGTTAAATAGCTGAAAGATTTCACTCTAGCAAAACGATTATGTATATGGAAAGCTCAAAATCACAGGAAATATATACAGGTTCCTAGAGACACGAAATGCACGACCTTCCACATGTGCACTCGGATAACGAGACAGGGCTGGCGGCAGGAGCTGCACAACCTGCCACAATGTGCACCAACGTAACATGACATGAGGATATGCCAACAACATTGTAAACCTAAAAGTATGTATAAAGTTACATTGATTTTTTTAAATTATTTTATTAAAATATTTATAATAACAAAAAAAAAAGATAGCAGTACAGTATTATGAGTATTTTTGAAAACTATAGGAAATTAATTAGCAGGTGTAAGGGTGACAGCTTTAAACAAAAATAAATACATACACAATTTAGAAAAAAAAAAAAAGTTTTTGTTATGTCATTTTCTGGATTTTTACAGAACTTTTTAAGAAATTAAAATTGTCCCAAGGGGTCAGGGAGGTTTTTCAAATGATTCAAAAAGGGTTAAACTTCAAACTTTCAAATACCTTATGTATGGGAGAGGTTGACACAGCTACCTTTTGTTCTTCTAAAACTTACAACTCTATCTCATTCATGAAAGGCAAATAGAATAATATCTTCTTTTTTAACCAATACTTGATTAGGTTTGTCTTCCTACATGAATATTTCACATGTAACTACAGATAAATAAAATACGGATCTATATGCAACAAGTATGGACTAATCAGAATTAAAAGCAAACCTACTTCTCTATCTTCCTCTCAACTACTGACCTGCATCAGTATTCAGCAAAGTGCTTAACATTCCCTTTTGCCCTGCTTAATCTAAATAAGGTCATATTAAAGCCTGTCTTCCATGATGTGCAGTGGTCAATATTCTCCTTCTCCTCACTTTTACTCTCAGTTAATAGTAATGCTGCACTATAATTCTATCCACTAACTTCCGCCTATTTCAACTGTAACTATTAAATTCCAATGGTTGTCATCATTGCACTGTTTTTTGAACAAGTACTGTATATAAATACCATTATTGTGCCAAGTAACACATGAATAAATCTGCAAAATACTATACATTAAACAAAAAACACACTAGTCCTGAACTAAACAAAACCCATGTTTTTGTGGGGCACCTCAGGGCTACCTCTCCTGACTGTTTAGTCAACCAGACCACAGCTGGGAACTTGTTATATTGTACTGCGTTGAGGTACCCTTCTTCCCTCTAACTGGCACCATCCTAGCTGACTACCAAGTACTTTCCCGAGGCTCTTTCATCCACATTTCCTATGGTGACATTACCGTCAAGATTTGGCTTCATCTGCATAATGGATGAATGCATTTTTTATGAAATATTGTTATATTACTCTCAACTCCAATAAGCATGGCTCCACAATGTTAGTATTGCCAAATAACAAAACAATGAATTTGAGCTTTACTTCCTTCGTGTCCCACAGTATCAATTAAATTCACCTTTGTCTTCTGCTATGTTATCTAGTAACTATTCTTAAGTACTGAAAAAACTTTTTCAAAGATATTAGCAACACTTTTGATATATGATAATTGATAATAAAAATGTTAAAGAGAATATCATAGTCATACTCCATTCAGAATGGCTCGTCGTATTCCTTTGGGGACACACCAAATGAAAACTTCATTAAGGCTCACTAACCTCTTTAACAGCAGGCAAGATGAGCTTTATTGAAGGCCAGTAAGCAGCTCAAATCCTTGAGTATGAACAATACAATGTAAATAACAAATAAAAACTGAAAAGAATAACACTATCGTTACCTGTCCAATTCTATGACCCCATAACGCTGGACTTCAATAAGTCTCGACCTAAGAGAGGCCTTTGCATTAGGCTGTAACTTAGTGCACTAAGAAAATTATCAGCTCTTCTGTGGTTCTTATTACAATGACAGTTGCAAGGAAATCCTAACACTGGAAATCACTAACCAAAGTTTACACATGAGGTATGTTTCTCTTACAATACTGAACAACCATTGAAATTAAATATTTAAGTGTGACAGAAATCTGTTAAAATTCAGCCATGAAGAAATAGTAAAAGCAAACTTAACAATAGTTGTTTAAAACTACTGATGCATAGCAGAAAAGAAGTTTGTCATACACAGACACCTCTTGAAAATCAAGTATAAAAAGTAGTGTATTGTTCCAAAGCAAAATTAATAAAAATGCAAAAATCTATAGAACAAAAGCTTCAAACTCCTCTACTAGAGACTATAGACAGATGCAATCATTCAAGATATAAGCAAGTAAAGCAATGGATGTACTGTATATACAATGATCATGAGAACTCGTGTTAACTTCATTACCGAGTTATCGTACAAGTCAAAAGGTTCTGAAAAATACACAAAAAATATCCTACCTTGTTAATGACTCCCGAAAATCTACATCGTCAATGCCAAATCTCTCTCTCAAATTTCTGAAGACAATGGGACAGTATTCTTTGACTTTAAAGTGTGAAGGCAGATTCTCTCTGTAATTTAAAAAGATGTTATACTGTATATGATAATATAAAGCACAGTTAATCTTAATCAGCACTTACAAGATACCCAAATGAGCATACAAATTCTTCTGAATTAAGCCTTTATTACACGAAAATTAAACAAATTATTTTCAAGGCGTCAAGCATTGATGCACAGTTAATCCTCTCCGGCCAGGATATGAACCCGGGCCAAAGCACTTGCGAAACGCCAGGCTAGTGTGTTACAACTTCCCCATGGGGACTATTCATATGATCGAGTTACGCGTAAGTAACGAGGTAGAGCAAAACAACGTAACTACATAGAAACAGGAGCTACTGTATACTGTATTTCCAATGATAGCCATTTTTATTTAGATTTTGAGCTCAATAGTTAAGGGTTTTGTTCTGGACCCAAAATTTTGTAGACAAAACTTAGCAGCAGCTGGATATGATGACCATGAGTATCAGTGAATGTGACCTTTGGTCCTCACATTTATTCCTTTTGATGGACGAATATAGTCTCGTCCTTCGACTTCTATATAATTTGATTTATGAGGTGGCCTTGGCCTTTGACTTTTTTAACAGCTAAGTGATGAACATGATCGATATTTGTCAAGAATTAAATTAAATGTTACCAAGTTTAAATGGTCATTGAAGGCAGATAAATTGAAACTCAAAGTAATATATTGCCACAACTGCCATCACATGATTACATAGGCAATCATGTGATGAGTATCCTTGGACATGTGAACCAAACCTAAAGCAATTTCAGCTAGGGATGAAAGCCATAACAATAACTGACTCCCACATTTACAATTACCTCAACTGCCTCAAGAGTCTACAGGACCCAAAAGTCATCACAGTATATAATAGCATCTTGAAGTCCAGTATGTTAAATAAATTTTAAGTAACTTGATCAGAGCATCACTACCTACTAGTAATTTACTATTTGTCTACCTTTTAATGGTTCGGAGGATCAATGTCCCCACAGCCCGGTCTCTGACCAGGCTGCCTTGCAGTCTGACGTGTGAATCACTGCCCAGATGACAAAGTATCCTAAAGTGTTTATCAAGTTCTCTTTTTAACACCGAGAAGGGGTCAGCCCGTTATGCCTCCTTATGTTTAGAGGGATTATTGAACAGTGTTGGCTCCTTAATGTAGATGGAACCGTCTCTTAGTGTACCTATATTATATCTCTGCATTTCAACAGAGCTATTTTGCACATCCTGCCTTGCCTCCTGGTCTCACGAGCAGTTATTTCCGTGAGCAGATTTGGAACTGATCCTAATGTTTTCCAGATGAAAATTATTATGTATCTCTCTCACCTGCATTCTAGAGAACTACAGTTCAATGTCCAATATGAGAATGAGAAAATGTACTGGAACAAGCACAGTACCCTAGGAGACCGAGGTTTACATAGTGGATGGTCCAGATTTTACTTTATTAACTATTGCTCTTTGGACTCTGCTCATTAGGAAATTGAAGATCCATTTACCTACTTTGCCAGCAACTCCTTTTGTGTCCATTTTGTGTTATAACATCACTGTCACATTTGTCGAAAGCCTTCACCAAACCTATGCACAGTACATTACAGTACATTAGCATTTTGTTTGTCATCCATAGCATCTAGGGCCATGTCATGGTGGTCTAACGAGTGTAAGAAGCAGGACTGTCTTGCTTTAAACACAAGTTGTCCAGGGTTTAGTAGACATTGAGACTCCATAATAACCAACAATTTTGCTACCAGCTGGAATACAGAAAACTGAATATTCAAAAAGTATGTGTGCCAATTTTGTTGCAAATTTAGTTAAGGGACTTGTTGTTTAATTTACTCTTGTGTGATATCATCGAACCACTTGGGCTGGATGGTGGAGCGACGGAATCGCTTCATGCAGGTTGGCATTCAATCTCCTACCATCCAAGTGGTTGGGCACCATTCCTTCCCCGCGTCCCATCCCAAATACTTATCTTCACCCCTTCCAAATGCTATATAGCCATAATGGTTTGGTGCTTTCCCCTTATGTATTAATTGATATTTTGTGTGATATCATAAATGTTCCAAGAGTAAAGAATGTGGGACTTTAAAATATGAGACCACTAAAATATGAGACCACTTCATGAATATACTGTATGTACAATGGTATCAAATCAAAATGGAAAGGAATGGTCCGTAATCTTAAGATCGGGGTATATAATATTTAGTTATAAGCAAAACCTATTGGTCTGTAAGTTATCAAGAAAAACAAGTCACATTAAGTATAACTTTGAGTCTTAAAAAACTTATCATCAACTTTTTAAGTCTGAGAAAGGGCACTCAACATTTTAGGCAAGACATATAAGCATATACCTGTATTCTAAAAATTTTTAGGAGTAAATGCTTCCGATATACATCTTTAATTCAACCAATAATTTAAGAAATAAATCTGGCTTTGGGTTACATCAAATGCATGTCAGTAACTTACTTGTTAAAGAGGTGGTTATCCACACGAACTTTGGAATGGGCTTTAAAGTCATCAGGCATCAGCATCACTGGTACATTAATGTGGCTCAGCTCACTGCTCTGAAAGAAAAAGTGATACCACAAAAAATCACCTACCATACAAATTTTATATCCTAAACAAAATTTCCAAAAGTTGAATATCAACCCCTGCCCATTATAATACAGAACTAGATTTAACCATAAGCTGGTGGTACTTTTTAAACCTGGTTACCTTTAAAGAACAGAATTTTCCAATATTTTTTTTATTTTTTTAATTTTTTTATTGATTTATAAATACTGTACAAGAGTTTTTACATTCTTGTACAGTACAGCCATTAGCACGCATAGCGTTTCGGGCAAGTCCTTATTCCTAATATTTCCCGGAATACAACCCACCGAATCGTTAATAACCAGGTATCCATTCACTGCTGGGTGAACAAAGGCTACTGTTTAGGATTGGCGCCAAGTAAATCCTCCCTGGCCAGGATATTCCGGAGCGCCAAGCAAGAGTTTTACCACTGCACCCCGGGGACTGAATAATTAACATGCTCCATATAATTACATTAGATGACATATAACATGTACAAACAAACAAATCTCAGCATTTTCCATACCTGCATTGTTTTGATATAACTGCTAAAACAGTTTGATGAGTGTAATGAAACAATCAATTCTGGACTTGACCTCAGTAGCTCTCCTAGCTTACCCAATAGCCTAGACAAAGCTCTCCGAGCTTACCCAATAGCCTAGACAAGACAGACAAGCTATGCAGCCACTTATGATATTCTCTACCCACCACAGACAAGGACTTATTCAACACCCACTTGCCCTCTCCAGACAGGAGTATCTGGGAATCAGAGATCAAATATTATTGAAGCAAACTACTATACAGTATTCAGTTTCATTTGGGGTTAATTGTCTAGCAGCCAATGCTTTTAATGTTCCATGAGCATGGTGTCACGTGAATCCCCTGCATAGCAGTGGAACTGCCTTTTGCCCTCACCTTCAATGCCTCTGCACTGGAAGTCCACCTCTACACCAGCCCAGATGAGTCATCAGTCCTGCCACCTCTCTGTACCCCCCAGGGCCTGGCATGGCCTGGTACGACTCAGAGGCAAGCCAGCGCCTCCACTAACCAGTAGTTTGCCTTAACAAACAAGTAGTTAGCCACATTCAACTAGCAGTGGTGCAGCTCAACACAAAGACTCCGCCAGCCACAAACTAGCAGTATGCTAGTTGACCAGATTTCCACCTTGCATTGACACTGGACGAGTCATCACCGCCAGACTATATAAAGGGCACCGCCTCCCTGGAGAGCCAGTCTCTTAGTGCTCTTGGATCACCTTTGTCTCTCTCATCTGTCGTCTGCCCTCGGCCAACGCCGTGTGTCTGATGCCGTGGTGGTATAGTAGCCGTCTTCAGTACACCAGTATATCTTCATGCATTTGTATTCATTGAATTTTTTAGTTCCTGGGTGTGGAGTGTTGGGAAGAGTGCTGGGAAGATGGGACACCATGAGCATAGCTCTCATCCTGTAACTACACTTTTATTTCTATGTAAAGGACTGAAAACCATAAAAAGTTTCCTTTCTGGCTGTTATGTGCATACACAAGGTCAAAAGTAGTTTTTTAAGCATATTGCTACACAAACATGACCACTGCAGTACATTCACTATCCAAAAAATTAAATATCCCATACTCTCAATTAGATATGGGTATTAATAGCTTAATTTGAGTCATGATCCAAGTTGTTGATATTGATGGTAGTAGGGTAAGGAGCACCCTTTAAGAAGGATCCAAGAGTTATTTTTTTTCAGAGGATAGCAAGCAATCACCAGAGCCAGCTATTGAGCCAGCATAGAAGTTACCCAACCCTTGCTGATGATGAAAAAATCTTAAGTAACATGCACAGCAACTCCACAGGTAATGTTATATAATGTGTGTGTGGATCAGCACATTGTTAAGTGTCTATATTAATGCATATTTCTCACAAGGATATAAATTATTATATATATCCTGGCATAGATGATCTTCAACAGCACAAAGAACAATGTTTCTTTGATTTTTATGTTTAGTTTTAAATATTTTTATTTATATTTAAGCTGTTAATAAATGTGATATTATTTAAAGTGTTTAATTTAATAATTATTATGTATGAGGAACTTTACATGAAGCAGGATAGCCTCAGCAAAGCTTCCCGAATAAAATGCAACATGACTTGGAAGGGCGGGCGAGTTGATGAACATGTAATGTGACTTGAAATGAAGTGTGGGTCCAGTGAACGCTGCAAATCAACTGCAGATATGAAGTTAATACATTAAACAGTATGTCTTACATAACACTTTTCAACAGCACCTCAGGTAATAGCCTAAATAACATACATTTAGCAACAAGTGTCACACTACAAACACACTACAGCATCAGGTGTCACACCACAGCACACTTGAAAAACAGGTGTCATACCACAGCACACTTCAACAGCAGATGTCACGCCACAGCAAGCTTCAACAGCAGCTATAACCCAACACATCCTGACAAGCTGAAAATACACACACTCTGACAGGTACTAAATAACACACCCCGATAATAGGTGGCAAATTCCATACATATAATGAGTGCCTCCCTATAGTTACACAACACGCAAACTAACATACCGAGAAGCTTCAGAAACACCCGCGACTTCCTCATGACTGGCACTCCACAATTCATGTCTACACTGAAAGCTTATTGAAACATACAGTAAAAATATTCCAGAATAATGGGGTCTGCTGTGAGGAGCTGCCACCGACGGCCCCAGCAAACTGTGAGAGGCAGCGAGGGTATATATGTGAGGGAGGGCAAGAGGTGGCATCACAGAGCCACACATCAACACTGGGAAGCATTGTCAAGGTGTAATAGAGTGCAGGAGCTGAACTTACCGTGTGGTTCACCCCCCACATGAACACTGAGAGGAAGGGTTCGTTCGCTCTGAACAACTTCACTTTTTGATGCTTCACCCTCACGGCCTTCTTCTTCAGTTTCGAGGCTAAACTTGAACTTGACGCCATTGTCCTAGGGTTCTCCTTGTGTCCTCTAATTACACAGGAAATTTCAATACACAGCACCCATGTTAAGGCTGTCACAACGCAAGTTACAGCCCACTCCACCTCTATTATTGACGCATAAACGACATGGTATCCACACACAAACGACAAGAGAAAACAAAAGAGAATCTGAGACTGCTAAGAAAACTTATTCGGATGCTGCATCTGGGTATCTATGATGCTGTCTAACTCGCTTTTCACTCGGGGGATAGAATGGATGAAACATATATTTTGAATGTTTATGTGAGAATTCTTGTATCTAATAGTTTTGGACTGGACCTTATATATATATCTAAGGGCCATCTATATCATAGATGTTAAGGTAACATCTATATACATCTATATATATATGTTGTATCTGATAGGCCAAGTTACCTAACAAAACCGAGTTTCCCTGAAATGAATTCATTTTCTATTTTTATGGAATAATAAAGCTTTCCATTATATTATATATGATTTTAATTTGTTTAAATTGAGTTATAACTAACATGGAAATTTCATGAAACCAAACCTAACCTAACCTAACCTAACCTATTCGTACCTAACCTAATAACTAAGTCAGTAATTCATGTTCTTAATATAATATAATAATATTAATTAAAATAAACCAATCTGAAAAGAAATAACTGAAAATAAAGAAAATTCATCTGCCTGTTAGGCAAATCGGGCTTTGCATATTAGGCCAAGTAGAGTACTATTAGGTACGACATATACATATATGCAATATATATATATATATATATATATATATATATATATATATATATATATATATATATATATATATATATATATATATATATATATATATATATATATATATATATATATATATATCGTTTTGTTGTACTTGACGGTCGTTATAATAGGACACATTTACTGAAGCACTTGAACATCATCAGAAACAATGGGAAAATGAATACAAATTGGCAGAGATAACAACAAAAATCTGTTTCAAGGCGGCTGATAATGCACAAACAATAATTAAGACTATCTGAGATCCCATCAGATTTACCCCGAAAGACACTATCACAAGAGATATGCTGACCAGCAATACTGATCAATAATCAACTGATAAAACGACAATAGATATCAGACCTCGCTGAAGCACTACATAACCTGAATTTACCTGAGGGCCACTAACACTCTATAGTGACCTGATTACTAGATCCTCCCATTTGCCTTGATGATTTTTTTCCAGGTGGATTTTAAAATTCAAGAGTGTTTCTGGCATTTACGGCTACGCCGGGTAGGCGGTTCCATGGGTTTATAACTCTTTTGGATGAAAAGGCATCTTCAGTTTTCAGTCCTGCGTTGTGACCTGTTGAGCTTGAAATCGTTAATGATCCTTGTATGTGTTACATCTGACCTTTTGAACAAATTATCTGCATCGTCATCCTCGAAATTGTTCAGTATTTTAAGGGTTTCGATGAGATCCTACGTTTTGGAATGATTTTCGCCCGGTGTTGTACTTTCTCTAAAGCAGATATTGTACATCCTTCTGAAGATGAAGTCCTCATGGTTGGATACAGTAATTATTATTACTATAATCAAAGTGGGAAGGGACCAGAGATTTACACAGTTGAATTACTGCCTACTTTTTCGTAAAGTCACGGGCACGCTTGATTATCTCCATGGTTTGGTTAGGCTATTTTTTTAACTACTGTTCATATCTATTGAACAACTTTTAGTGAATGGTGGATTTTGACTCCAAAATCCTTTTCTTCGTCAATCTGATGCAAGGTAATGTTATTAATTTGTAAGTTGTGGGTTGTTGTGCCCCACATGGAAAGTCGTGCATTTTTCGATATTAAAAGGCACTTGACAGTCTTCCTACCATTTGTGGAGTTCATGTAGATTTCTTTGTAAGGTTTAAATATAATTTTAATGTCCCACTTTACCGTAGATTTTAGTGTCATGTGCAAATTTGACAACCATGACATGACATAAACCATGACATAACAATCCTCAGCAAAACACAACACGAACGTGGAGAAATATCAGAGATATACCACAAGACTTAGTGTCAGAACAAGACAGGCTTGTAATACGGGGAACAGCTAAAAGAGTTTAATTTTAGTGATCCAGAACAAGAGAATAGTCAAAGTGGACATGATCGAAATATACAAGATCCATAGAGGCATTAACAACGTAGAGCAATATAAACCGCTAACATGAACTTACTTATAGCTAACACACTTATAAACCGTAAGTGTGAGGCGGTGGCTTGTTTCCTTTGAAAGCTTCTAACTCCGGATTCGGGTAACGAGAGGCAATAAACACAGGATTAAAGACTGCTTATCTTGAGGTTATCTTGAGATAATTTCGGGGCTTTTAGTGTCCCCGCGGCCCGGTCCTCGACCAGGCCTCCACCCCCAGGAAGCAGCCCGTGACAGCTGACTAACACCCAGGTACCTATTTTACTGCTAGGTAACAGGGGCATAGGGGTGAAAGAAACTCTGCCCATTGTTTCTCGCCGGCGCCTGGGATCGAACCCAGGACCACAGGATCACAAGTACAGTGTGCTGTCCGCTCGGCCGACCGGCTCCCGTCTTAACAGTGAGGCAATGCATGACGAGCAGTGTTCTGAGAAATGTTTATAGTCATGCAAAATATGAAGGCACTGTGTATCGGCTAATTGTCGTGTGAGCTTTTTTTAATATCAAATCATTTTAGTACACTAAATTATTTTTGTAAATAGCTGTTGATGGGAAGGAAATACAGGTGTCATTGCAAAACAAAAAAAATTACAAAATAAATCATTTGTGTCATGTATAGCCTTGTATTAGGTGTGTGGCCAGCCCGTCCTCTTGAGTTGTCACAACGGACAGAAAATGTCGTACTTAATTCGCGAACCAAACCAAGCCTACCTTGACCGAGTGATCCACACAAAGGAAACATGAATGTTTGTGAGCCGCTATGACTTATAGTGTATCATGTCCGCTGGGCATGTTGGCATCAAAATGCGATGTATTATTATTCGAGAGGACAGGCGTTCCTGCCCTACGAGACTTGCAAGGCAGGCATAAATGGTGACTCAAGTTACGGAACCATTACGGGCTCACCATAGCCCGTGCTACATGAACACTTCGTCCTGAGTAGCTAAATCTAAAACAACAATACGGAACTATCCCTTTCCTACAGGGCCGGCAGGGGTCTGCCCGGCCGAGCGGACAGCACGCTGGGCACGTGAACCTGTGGTCCCGGGTTCGATCCCGAGCGCCGATGAGAAACGATGGGCAAAGTTTCTTTCACCCTATGCCCCTGTTAGCTAGCAGCAAATAGGTACCTGGGAGTTAGTCAGCTGTCACGGGCTGCTTCCTGGTGGTGGAGGCCTGGCTGAGAACCGGGCCGCAGGAACACTAAAAAGCGCCGAAATCAACTCAAGACAACCTACCATGATAGAACACAAACATCTGTATCTTTGTTCACTGCAGGTTGTACGTAATTTCTGCTTTATGAAAATAAGAATTTTCCTTTGCTATGAAATTACGTTAATTTCAACAAGGTCTAACTAGTGTGAGCTGGTAGATTAATTGTTAACTTGTACCAAACGGCAAGCATCCCATGGTCATTTATGTCCATGTCTTCACCCAGACACTGTACAGCCCAGCATGCTGTCAATGAGAAAATCTCTCTCCCATTGAGTAATAATGCAGATGAAATACAAACAAATATGTAAGACACACTTGTATATTTGATTTGTTCATATGCAAGAGCCTTATATTTTATATCTTTACCTCATTATCGCCATAATAAGTTATATTTTACAGGGATTATGGTTTTAGTTTCTGCAACAGATAACATTGACACAGAACATCTCTTCTTGAGATGTTCACCACCCTAACGGAACCAGCAGTATCAGGGAGAGGGTAAACACGCCCCTCACAACGCTCGAGAAACGCCTGAAAGGCAGCCTGGAGGTGGAAGTTGACCACAGCACGGTGACCCTGAAGCAGCTGGACGCCCACCAGGTCCCACAGCTGCACATGGAGCACGTCCACCAGGGCGACACCAACCAACGGATGGTCCACTGGCACCGTAAACGCCAGACCAGCCGACAATGTCCTCTGCACTGGAGGGCGAGAAGACCCCCATGGCTAAGGCAAACGTCACCCCTGTCAGTGGCAAACCGCCACCAGCAGGGCAAACCAGCAATCACCCAACGTAAACACTAGCCAGGAGCGGAGAGACCTCAGAAACGTTCGACCTGGCCGGTGGTCACCACGCTTCCGTGTCGTGCCTTTCTCAACCTTTGCTGTCTTGAAATAATTCCGTGTTGTACATGAGATAAACACACACGGATTTCTTTGTCAACTGAAAGGGGACGATTTCTCTCATTGCTCTTTATGATGGTTAAATGAGAAAAATTTAACACAAAAATAACTCTAATAATACATTTGCATATAACTAGTATTAGCTTGTTTATCACTATCTCTTGTGGAACCCCGTGTTACCTTCGGGGTTCCGCGGAACCCCGGTTGGAAAATATTGTGACGTCACGTAGGTGGTGTTGACACCGCCGGTGACTCCAGGGGCCAGATTCACGAAGCTGTTACGCAAGTACTTACGAACGTGTACATCTTTCCTCAATTTTTGACGGCTTTGGTTACATTTATTAAACAGTTTACAAGCATGAAAACTTGCCAATCAACTGTTGTTATTGTTATAAACAGCCTCCTGGTGCTTCGGAGCTCATTAACTGTTTAATAATTGGAAACAAAGCCGCCAAAGATTGAGAAAACATAGACAGGTTCGTAAGTGCTTGCGTAACTGCTTCGTGAATCTGGTCCCATGTTCGCAAACTTATTTTGCATAAATTCATGAACGAAAGAATATTCAGTGCCTACGAATTTTCTTCGAGCGAATGACAGGTGAAAACTGCGTTAAGTTCGTTTGGGAATAGTGAGTTCGTATTTAAACGGTTTATGGGTAATAGTAATATTCTTTATAATATGGGGTACTCGGCTGTGCCTGGGTCTCTTTCCCCCTCATCTCTCAATCGCTCACAATCCCCTCTCCCCTTATCTCTCCTCTCTTTCCTCTTCACCCCACTCCTCCTTTCTTCTCTCTCTCCCCTATGACTGATTTTTCTCCCTCTACCTGTCTCGGAAAAGTAATATATTAAGGACAGGTGTTAAACAGCAACAATTTCTATTGAAAACAAATTCCTTATTTCACATCTTATGAAAAAACGATATTTCTTAAAGGAGGAGGGGGGGAACAGGCCTATCGGACTCCTATACATCATTTTGATAAATTCAGTGAATTTAGCCCTAAGCATCAGACCTACAACCTTGGACGGACACACACACACACACATACATTCGATTTTATTCAGATATATATACTCCGACGAAAAGGTGTACAGTATTCTGCTTCTAGGTGCATATACACCGAGTTTACTTCAGTTCAAAACTAGATTCAGTACTAAAGTATATGTGTTGACTGGTCAGTAGGCTATTGTTGTGATCTTAATACCCATCTATAAGTTGATAGACCTTAAGCTTCAGTACCAAAACAGATTCAAGACCAGTAAGTGTTGAGTACACGAGTGCCTTGAGGTACTCGGGGAGAGCGAGTGTGTATAGGTGAGTGAAGAAGATACGAGATAAGTCTTGACATAGAACGTTCACTCTTGGTGCGACGCCAGTTTGCTCTTTTAACAGTATCTGTGGCAGTAACCACATGAACAGTGACTTAAAGGTAGTGACCACATAAACGGTGGCCACAAGAGCACAGACCACAAAAGCAATGTCCACAAAAACGGTGACCGCAAGAGCAGACCACATAAACAGTGACCACAAAAGCAGTAATCACATGATCAGTGACTAAATTTATTTTCTCCAATTTATACCTTGTTAGTTTCTTAGTTCTGGCGATAAATACTATGTATTGTACATCCACAATAGGACCACTCATTTTTCCTTATCATCATGTTTGCTATCAGTTTCCATAGTCAAGCAGTTTAAATCTACAATACCTTTATCGATTTCTTACCTGAATTTACACGAGGATCATCATCTCTAGTTGCCTCGAAGGGGACAGGAAGCATATGGCTTGTCAAAGATCGTCTTCCCGTTCATCCCTGAAGATATTTTTCAGTTGTATTTGAGTGTAGCGATCTTGGCATTTACGGCTACACCCGGGTGTTAATGCTAGGTTAGAGAAGGAATCAGGTGAAAGGAAACGTGCCCAATCATTTCTGTCCCGTGTGGGATCCTCGATTGTTAGGTAGAGAACGTAGACCACTGTACTACAGAATCCACACACACACAAATGCTGAACACAATGTTTACCGACATAGTTTGTGTGATAAAGGAATATCTATCCCTCCTTCGTCACTAAAACAGATTCATATTTAATAGATTATTTTCATTATATACAAAAACAACCGTTATTGCTTTTTATGTTTTTATTTCAAAGATTAAGTATTACATTTTCATGTACTTAATCAGATATGGTAAAGCCACAGGAAGTAAGGAATGAACGAGATATATCCTAATGTACAAATCAGTTTAATACCGAAATCAAAACTACAACCAAGTGTAATTGGCAATACACGTATCTGTATAATTAGTAATACACATAACTGTGTAATTGGTAAAACACATACCTGTGTAGATGGTAATGTGTATATGTGAAAGTAGTAATGAGTGTACTTGTATAAATGGTAATTTGTATTTCTGTCTTTAGTAGCTCCGTCCTCGTGTACAGTACAGAATATGTTGGAATATTCGTGTACGAGTGATTTGTTAATATCTACGTATGCATAATTATGAGCTTGTAAATATTGATGTGGATTGTGTATATGTACAAATGTTGATTGGTGTAATGTGCATTTGTATTAATGTCCAAATGTATTATTAGTGCAATGTGAATATATATATATATATATATATATATATATATATATATATATATATATATATATATATATATATATATATATATATAATCTCATGTTGGTGTGCAATATGTATATACGTTGGTATGTAATGTATATATGTATACATGTTGGTGTGCAATGTGTATATGTATATATATGTTGGTGTGCAATGTGTATATGTATATATATGTTGGTGTGCAATGTGAATGTGTTTAAATGCCTACTTAGAGCCACATTATGATACTTATCTCTAATAAATGTAACTTCCCCAAGTTTAACACAAGCTCGATTTATCTATAGAGGACAGACGCGACACTGAACCCCCCCCCCCCTAATGGTAGACATTCCGAGTAATTTTACAAAGTTTGATAGGCATTTTACTTAATGACTCCTAATGGTCATAAAAAAATTACCCTCCTAATGAAGAACCAAAATACAAGGAGCAAACAGCTGCTTACAGTAATACCCTGAAGAGATGTTGACGGTCACGAAGCCCAAGTACATAGTAGGTTTGATAATCCTTATTTACATATCTCTCACGCAGGCTTTCCTACCTGTACAGACATTCAAAAGTCTTTTTATGGAACACTGAACTTTGTACTTACATTGATGTTACCTGTGTTAAAAAAAAAAGTGACTAAATTACAACACTTAAGGAATTCCTTACTTGACAAGAATTTACATACATTTCTGTACATGCATAACCTAACATCAAAGTTTTAGAATAAAGTCCACGCACTCATAATTAAGAGAGAAAACAAGATATTCTTAAGCGCTAAATTCTTACACTATAATAGATACTCAGTATTCTTAACGAGTCTGTGCAAAACATTATTTTTTAACATATATAACATGTACACAATTCAACCTACTGGCAATACATACATTCATTATTTATTTTACATTTGGTTGCAATATATAATTTACAAAATTGCTTAGTTTAAGCCAATCAGAAAAAGGCATTAAGAAAGAAGGGCGGGGCCAGAGCAAGGCGTGTCACACTCCTACTCGTGCGCTGATTGGCTGGAGGGATGGCTGAATGGTGGGGCACGCAAGGCTCCAAGAAAACCATCTCCTTATTGGCAGTTGTAGTCCAGGTTCATAAATGACGACTTCTCATTGGCTAAAACCTAAGGAGCTGTTCACCAACAGGATAACAGAAACGCCCCCAATCATGGCCTAGTATGACCTGGAGATGACAACGCCTAGCACTTTAACCTAAGGAACAGGGAAGTAGTCTTATAAGGTGAGTTACCAGATCCATTGAGTACTAAGTAAATACTGTATTGAGAGTAGATAAAGAGATAAATGGCAAAAACAGGTGATGTTATTGCTTGCATACATGCTACTGTGTTCCACGTGAAGACAGGACCAACAACATGGAAGACAATGCTATACAATGAACCATTTTCTACTACTTAAATAAGATCCAAATTGAAATCATGATATACTAAAAAGACTCCACGGCAAAGACATTCAAAGTCCTTAATCATACGTCAAGTCACTTCAAAGATTTGATTTATCATTTGGAAGACCGAGATGGCTGGTGCGCCTTGGTCCCAAGTCAAGCTAACATCTATCCCTCAGGATCTGTCTATTATGACGTGATAAAAGACGCCTCACTGAACATTCTAAGAGCACCTACCTTTCTGACATGTAAAAGAATTACTCTAAAATATGGAAGACAATTTGGAAGCCCTTCACCAATTAATTTGACTAAGAGTTACATGTTAAAGAGTGGCCCCTGGCAGTCCAAACTATCGTCGTTATAGGGATGATTAGCGTGAGGTTTTTGTTGCAATTCATTACTCGATTATTTCAATGCAAATCTATTCATATGAATAAGCTTTCCATCACTGTTCTGTAATGAGAAAGATAAGTCACTAAATTTATGATAAATATATGTTGAACCTAATAGCCAGTGCCGCGTTAGGTGTAGTTTTTCCTAATAGCCAGAACGTTTTAGTTTATTTTCTCATATTTCTCCAAAATATAGTCGGGGCTTAATTATTTTATATCCGTGGTTAAATAACCTACCCCATTTATTCAGGCCTAATATTACCTATGACAAGAGGGATTAAGATCTGTTTGCACATTTAGTTTTGGTTCAAGTTAAATATTTTACATTTCAGGTTTATTAAACTAGACATTTATCAATACAAACCCGTAATTTAAAAATGTTGAAAAGCTAAATGTGTAAGAAATTTTGGGTTTCTAGGTAAATCTGGCTATTAGGCATGACACACACACACACACACACACATAATAATATATATATGACATTTGATGAACAAGGTCAGAAACTAGGACTGCTGAGGAGCGTCATGAGTGCAGTTAGACTAGTTTCATATTTGCCAACATCAATATACAGATCCCACAAGAGGAAAATATTGCTTTTGGATTACAACAAATTCACTAACATCAATGCAGGTCATTACTGAGCTCTCAGTTGTAAAACCTGCAGTGTGTTTTCAATAAGAACTAAGAATATTTGCTTTTATAAGATGCGAAGATCTTAGTCAATTTTTTGCAAGCACTTAAGATTTAATTACTGCATATTAACACAAAATAAAATATTATTTTAATATTTATGTTATTATTTTCTAACAAATTTACTTCGTGTCTAGAGGACATTCATCTGAAGATTTATATAATATAACTAGCTTCAGCTTCTATGGGTACATAATTATTTAATATAACCAACATTTTAAATTAATGAAAACCAATGATTACATTTTTTTAGTACAAGTATCAATAAAGACATATTCTTATAGTTTCCAGTTGTGGCGCTGAACTGTCTCCATACTGATGAGAGGCAGAATCCCGACATACATAAGACTGAGGTCTCGGACACCCTTAACAACTAAGCGACAAATATAGCACAAGACATATCAGACGATCATTATAACCAAGCCACAACACCACCTCTCATGTCACATAGTGTCAAGTGAGCTAAACAATAATGTATGATGACTCTTGTCTGATGACCAGTCGATTTAACATAGCAGTCTCAGTGTACTGACAAAATCTACACATACAAAAAAAAGGAGAGGGGAGGGGCAGTTTCACACCCAAGATGATCAAAGTCTAAGTCAGTTTGTGACAAGCTATTTTCGTAACTACGTCTGTAAATGCCACTGTGATATTTGTATATCTTGTTGATTAAGGGTAGTTCAGCTTTATTGAGTCTTTACTTTACGATTGGTCTTAAATCACAACATACTCAAACAACAAAATAACGTACAGTTCAACTGCATAAATACTTGTACCACATATCAATTCAAAATTAGCCCTAGGGAAAAGTACATAGTGACATACTGTACAGCTGTACCCATCTACCGTGATACCCTGTCTCAGTGGGTATAATGAAGGGGCTGGCTGATCCCTGTGGGTGGTGTGTTTACCCCCCCCCCCCAGGCTCTACAGCACCGCTGTGGCGTGTTCTCTCGACCTGAAGAGACTGTTCGAGGTGGGTGGTGCAGGAGGTGGTGCAGGAGGCGGTGGAGGTGCGGTGGTTCAGACGGGGCTCTACACTGCTGTAGCCTCCGCTGGGGTACTTCTATACTTGTTCTTCAAGGTATTTATGTCAATTTCTGGCCGAGTGATGGCTATTAATCTCTGCAAGGATAAGAGGCATTTAATTTGGTGCTTGTAAAGGACATGCGTTCTTGAAATATTTAGAAAATTTGCTGCAATGATTTACGAAACGTAATTATATCACATGTTTAAGCGATAACAACAACGCCTGTGCCACATACAGATACCAGTTACATCACCTCGATAGCTTTAAGGATGCTAAACTCCTCATTAAATAAAACATTATGAGACAGGCACAGCGCATAGAATCTGCAGCCACCAATCACCAGAACACCAGAGAGCTCTTTCAAGGTAAATTCACCATTGATACCACTGACTACATTAACACTTCAGACATAAATTGTGACGCATAAACCGTCGCCTTTCTGACCTTACCCCAACCTTCATCTCCCTGACCTTGCCCTACCTTCACCTAGGTATTTAACAGGAAATGCTCCGGTATGTTAAAGGGAACGCTCTGCGTGCCACAAGGAACGCTCTGCCTGCCACAGGGAATGCTCCACCTGCTGTCTCACCTCTTTCCAGGTCCCGGGATGAGGCGTGGTGACGAACTTGTAGACAGCATAGACTGGGATACAAGACATCGAGGAGAGTGCCATAAGCCAGCCAACGAAATGGGTCCAAACTGGAAACTCGTAGTCGACGTATTTCGGGGGAGACCACATGATCACGTTGAACATGAACACACACTGCGAAGACAACCTAACACTTTACGCACAGTACTCACTCAACTCAAATGAACAAAAATTATTTGTTCATAACACATCTGACAATCTACATTCAAAAATTATTTGCTTTAATTGAAATGCAAGAATGCACTGCCTTCTTTTCAATATACAATAATGTTCTCTATTAAGATGCAAGAATGTACTGGCTTCTTTTTGAGATACAACAATGAACTGTCTTCCTTTATTATACAGCAATATTTTTTAGTATGCAACAAAGTGAAGCATTCATTATTGTTCCATGAAAGTTATCAAAGATCAAGATTTTAATTCAAGTTTGGTTATTTTAATATGAAAGGTAAAGTAATTATGAGGAGAAACCGTTAAGCCAGTACGACTATAGAGCACATGCAAGGACTGGGATAAGACGGGGAAAGGAACGGTGCCCAACCACTTAAAAAGTACATTGTATTATTCAATAAATACGCACACACACACACGTACTTTATTTTATATGATCAGTTGAATCACAGAACTTTAGAGAATGGCAGTCCAGATCCTGTCACGAAAACTAGTCAGGTTCCTGGTGTATATTTGACCATTCCTCCAACAAATCACTGGTCCCGCCTACCAAAATAACCCCTCGAAATACCAACCCGTCCTTAGGGGGTTATGTGCTTTGTGGTAATCACCACACTAGTCTATTTTATCGTTATATTATTATTAGCACCAATATGCACTATGTAATTAGTGCTTTAATATACATCCTATCCTTGGCTTGGTTAAGGTTAGGTTAAGGTTAGCCCTAAACAAAAAAAATAAACACATATGAAGAGAAATTGTTAAGTGCTGACACTTCGACCGGTCATGTACCATAAACAAGACTTGTTTAGGGTCCAAGACGGACTGAAAAACAATGAAAATTATGACGTTTCGGTCCACTGGGAGACTTGAAACTTACGAAGCAAATGGCAGGAGTGATGAACATCCAGCAGAACTTCCACCAAAAGAAGGGATAATAGCCGATCATTTCCTTGACGTGGTCATACCACTTGTTAGCTCCGTAGCCCCAGCTTATGGCTATACACTCGAACATGATGAGGAAGATGAGGCACATTCCCGAGGCCGCATACGAGTCCAGCACCTGGAACACGTACATGCCACCCTGGAAAGTACAAGAGTGGGTTCAGATACACACATAACATAATTAAGAGTGACGATTTTACTTTTATGTTGACTACTACTTATAAATACAATATAAAATATCAAGCCTTAAGATTTACAATCAAATTTGAAAGAATGACCAGCAGAAGGTCAACCCAAAATTCAAGTACAAGTTTCAGGGTTTTAAAATATAATATTCATATCATACATGCCAAAAATATGAATACAATACATGCCAAAAATATAAACAAAAATAATATACATTATTGTTATTATTCATTCCTCAAGGAATTCTCAAGGAATTATTCAAGGAGTTTTCACTAGGGTACACAACTGTCAATTAGGATTAGAATACACAATACGTGTCCCGGTAGTGCAGTCAGGTTCATCCTCGACACACAATCGAGAATTCAGAGTTCGAATCCCGGGAGGGACAGAAATGGTTGGGCACATTTCCTTTCATCTAATGCCTCTGTTCACCTAGCAGTGAGTAGGTATTCAGTTGTTTCTCAGCTTGTTGTGGGGTCGCATCCTTGGAGGGTCAGTAATTCGGTCTGGGAGGTGGGGGGGGCGCCACGATAAATGCCTAACGTGTATGAATACACTCTGGCTTCTTGTCCCTTGACAATATGATTTATTTATTATATATATATATATATATATATATATATATATATATATATATATATATATATATATATATATATATATAATAATACATACATACATACATAATATATATATATCATACATATCCTACATGGGCATGGACGTCGGTAGAGCTCCAATATATTTAACTCTCTAGAAGAGCATGATACATCCTTTAGTTTCATGGAAGATCGAAAGCAACCTTAAGTCAAGTCAATCATTTAAAGATAACAAGAAGGGGTACACGACAGTACCCTGGTAAGTCTGTGTCTCCTCTACCATATCTCTCTCTCTCTCTCTCTCTCTCTCTCTCTCTCTCTCTCTCTCTCTCTCTCTCTCTCTCTCAGGAGGGGGGCTCAGATGGACTCTACTCGTGGTGGGAGAGTTCCGGTACATAGGCCTGGGGATGGAGGGGCCTAGGCTGTGGTTCAGTTTGAAAGTTACATGCTTTCGCTGCTATGGTCAAAGTACGATTATTTTTTTCACATTTACCCGAGATCAGTGCACAATGTTTTAAAATTCTATAACAACAAAATTTGTTTAATATTTTTCTGTAAATATTTAGTGAAACAGGAACAGACTCCCAGTGACAAAATTATTGTAGGGTGTAGGTACATGAACTATTCCTTCTTGACCTGTTGTGACCCCGGACCTGAGCATGTTGGGCACGTACCCCACAGGAATCAGGGTGTAAAGTTAGGTCAGGCTAGCCCCAAGCATCTGGCCTCCAAACTTGGACAAACAAACAAACACACAGACTGGCAGACAATCAGGCTTTGAAATGTACATATACAGATTAGCTTTCTACTTCACTTGCTTCACGGAAAACGCCATCACGAACAGATACTAAGACTACACTGACGTGCCAACATTGAGGCAACATTACACTGACGTGCCAACATTGAGGCAACATTACACTGACGTGCCAACATTGAGGCAACCCTACACTAACGTGCCAACATTGAGGCAACCCTACACTAACGTGCCAACATTGAGGCAACCCTACACTGACGTGCCAACATTGAGGCAACCCTACACTGACGTGCCAACATTGAGGCAACCCTACACTAACGTGCCAACATTGAGGCAACCCTACACTGACGTGCCAACATTGAGGCAACCCTACACTAACGTGCCAACATTGAGGCAACCCTACACTGACGTGCCAACATTGAGGCAACCCTACACTAACGTGCCAACATTGAGGCAACCCTACACTAACGTGCCAACATTGAGGCAACCCTACACTGACGTGCCAACATTGAGGCAACCCTACACTGACGTGCCAACATTGAGGCAACCCTACACTGACGTGCCAACATTGAGGCAACCCTACACTGACGTGCCAACATTGAGGCAACCCTACACTGACGTGCCAACATTGAGGCAACCCTACACTGACGTGCCAACATTGAGGCAACCCTACACTGACATGCCAACATTGAGGCAACCCTACACTGACATGCCAACATTGAGGCAACCCTACACTGACGTGCCAACATTGAGGCGGGTTTCAAGGTTGCCCAATAGACCGTTACAGTAAACTTAGAGACCGTAACAGTATGTACTGATATATAATAAGGGCCGAGACTCAGCAACTGGAGCCAATAGGTCCTGCTAGACACAATACAAACATCTGAACACTATAACATTTTGGTGTGACATGTGATAGAGAGTAACTTACCTCAGTGACACACGATAAGCCCACCAGGTAAGATAAGATGCAGATGGCGGCGATGAAGATCTCCTTGTTCTTACGAAGGTGCTTGGGCCACTCGTCAGTGACAGCTGTCACGAAGCCTTCGATGGTGCAGAACTGAGGAGACCAACAATGACCTTACTACCGTGTAGTCATTGGGCCAGATTCACTAAGCAGTTACGCAAGTACTTACGAACGTGTACATCTTTCCTCAATCTTTGACGGCTTTGTTTACATTTATTAAACAGTTTACAAGCACGAAAACTTGCCAATCAACTGTTATTGTTATAAACAGCCTCCTGGTGCTTCGGAGCTCATTAACTGTTTAATAATTGTAAACAAAGCCGCCAAAGATTGAAAAAAGATGTACACGTTCGTAAGTACTTGCGTAACTGCTTCGTGAATCTAGCCCATTGTATCTTTATATTATACTGCTGGTGAATAAAACATTGACATGAAAGAGAATGTAAACCCCTGATAGAAGAATCTAGCCGACCTTGATTGTTGATTTATTGATTACTGCCAAATTTAACGAGTGTAACTTTAATAAATAAAATAATCTGTACCTAAATACATTACAATCTGTATTATACTGTATTTAGGTATATATAATTATATACCTAGGTATATATAATTTTAGGTATATATAATTATATACCTAAATACAATAATCTAATCTATATAATTAGATTATACAGATTATAATATGTACCTAAAAGTTGTCATCAATATGTCAACTAATAAACACTATTAAAGATATAGTAGATATAAAATATCAGCAGGACTAAGATAGTTAATTCCTGTGTGAAATGAACGAAATGTATTAAGTATGTGTTAAATGTTTCTGTATTAAGTCTACACTAAGTGTCTTTGTATTAAATGTACACTAAATGTTTTTGAAGCAGACTACACTAAATATTTCTTTAGGAAATCTACACTAAATTTTTGTAGCAAGTCTACACTAAATGTTTCAGTAGCAAGTCTACACTAACTATATCAGGCAAGAACTCATACTCGGGTATCGGCCCACTGATATAGACATCAGTAAACACTTGTGCCCAAAACGTGACTTAATTATAAAATGAGTAAACTAGTCTGGAGCTGAATTTCAAACTAACGAGTCGAGGATAAATTGAATTTGAGAAAGAATACTCATTTAATATCCATTTGAAAGAGGGTTGTCCAGTACCTGGGAGTCGAGTCCCAGCATGAGAAACATGAGGAAGAAAAGGGCGGACCACAGAGGCGAGACCGGGAGCTGCAGCACTGCCGACGGGTACGCCAGGAACGCCAACCCCGGACCTGTCGACACAAAGCATTTAACCACGTGAGGCTTAATTATCAACGTTTGCCCCTAGCAAACTACCCATCTTTCCCCCTAGATGCTACCCACAACAGTTGCCTAACTCCCCCAGGTACATATTTACCTCTAGGTGAACAGATGCATTAGGTGTAAGGAGACGTGCCCAATCGTCTCGTCCTGCCCGAGAATCAAACGCAGAACCTATTGGTCGTGAGACGATCACGACTTTGTCCAAACGTGGTCAAATCCATGGTCAAAGTAGTTCTGTAGTACGATGGTCTACGTTAATTTATCCCCCGACTCATATTCAGGGATCCCGGGTTCGACCCCAGGGCGGGACGGAAATGGTGGACACGCTTCCTTTTACCAGATGCCTCTCTACCAATCAGTAAATAAGTCCCCGGAGTTATAGGCAATTGTTGCAGAGTTGCATCTTGGGGAAGGTCAGTAGTGAGGCACCTGGTGTGAGGAGGCACCATAGTGAGGCACTGGTGTGTGGAGGCACCATAGTGAGGCACTGGTGTGTGGAGGCACCATAGTGAGGCACTGGTGTGTGGAGGCACCATAGTGAGGCACTGATGTGTGGAGGCACCATAGTGAGGCACTGGTGTGTGGAGGCACCATAGTGAGGCACTGATGTGTGGAGGCACCATAGTGAGGCACTGGTGTGAGGAGGGTCCATATTCACAGTTACCAGTTACTGTGTAACAGTGTACTTACGCCTTTTCTACGAACTTCGGGTATTATATCTTCGATAATTAAAAATATCTAATATATCTGAACATCATATTATATTGTGCTGAGACGAAGCGACATATTTTCTCAGCTCTCAAACTCAAGACCTCGTCAGCCTGTTCTCTCGTCTAATACGTCATATTGTTGACGGAATAGACTTATTCGTTAGAATGCGACGGATTACTCAAAATTAAAGCAAAGTAATATTGACATTTTCTGTGCCTGTGTGGGTTAGGTGGGTAGCTTGGGTTCATACGGTTTGCCCCGTTACGCCCAACCATTGTAAAGTGTGACGGAGTGGTGTATTATATAGGTGTCTCGTTGCTGTGGTCTCTAGTCCTCTGATATACCTTGTCACCCCAAATTGCATTATCAACCTTTCTCAAGTTCCTCCATATAGGAGGAGGAGCCTTCACCATATAGGTGGAGGAGCTCCTATATGAGGAGCCTTCACCATATAGTTGGAGGAGCTCCTATATGGAGGAGCCTTCACCATATAGGTGGAGGAGCTCCTATATGGAGGAGCCTTCACCATATAGGTGGAGGAGCTCCTATATGGAGGAGCCTTCACCATATAGGTGGAGGAGCTCCTATATGGAGGAGCCTTCACCATATAGGAGGAGCTCCTATATGGAAGAGCCTTCACCATCTGTTGAAGATGAGTAGTGTAGTGTACTGTCTATTTTAGGAAGGCAAACCACATGACAACACACAAATAATCTTGTGGCCGTTGAAATGTTCTATTAATATGACAAACTTGCTCAATTTTTGCTAATTTTTATTTTAATGGTACAAGGCTTTGTTAGGTAAAACGTTTTGTATGTAGTATAGGTACTGAATATTTCAAAGCTACTGAACTTTGGAAGTTCCTGAATATGCTGAAATGTTTCAAAAAATGAATTAAGAATTTTATGTGAAATATTTGCATAACGTTGCACAATTACTGAATGTTACAAAGTTCTTAAATGCTGAACATCAACGGTTCAACTCTTGCTGTATGGTGGGACGGTCAGGCACATTAGAGCACCCTGACCAGGAGAGGCTTGGAGCCTGACTGAGTGAGTGACTGACCTGAAGCTGCCACCTCCGACACCTCCTTGTGCTGCTGCTCTGCCATAAAGCCCACGACCGAGAAGATAACGAAGCCGGCGAAGAAGGACGTGCACGAGTTGATGGTACACAATATCAACGAGTCCCTGAAGACAACATTTGTAGTTAATTCATGTACCAAATGCAATAACAACAATAATAATAACAACATTGTAATTTATTCATTGGACGTGCCTTAAAATATTAAATCGTAATGGAAGGAAAATATTTTAAACAGAACGTCAAATTATGAACGCTACTCACCGGTAACAATTGTTATCGAACTTGTTATAGGAGCCCAGAGCGATGAGGGAGCCTAAGACAAGTGCATACGACCAGAACACCTGCGACACCGCCTCCACCCACACCTGTCACACACCAGGGAGAATAACAGTTATATGTTGAGACCACACACTAGAAAGTGAAGGGACGACGACGTGACGGTCCGTCCTGGACCATTCTCGAGTCGATTGTGTGGTCCAGGACGGACCGAAACGTCGTCGACCCTTCGCTTTCTAGTATACGGTCTGGTCAACACACTTCAGCCACGTTATTGTGACTCCTCGCCTGCATAACAGTTATATGTACTAGACGGGAGACAGATTTATGTGATCAATCAGATTTTAATGCAACATCAGAACACTTCAATGAACTTTTGCTTTTGCACTTGACAAGTGCTGCAAGGTCAGCTTCGTAATTACAATTGTTACTTAACCTATTATAGGTATAGGTTAAGTAATAATTGTAATTACGAAGCTATAAGATGCTTATCTTAACATACTAACAAGGTTAGGTAAGGTCGGTGTTTTCTATGANAATTATTAACTCAATATCCTGCACAGTACATGTTGTACTGTATATATTTACTTAGGAAAATTTGCTACTTATTCATTTTCTCTATGCTATGCAATATAAACAATAATAAATAATAATAATCATAAAATTAAAATACATTAAAAACTAAATTGTAGAGGTTTGAACTTCATTGATAAATGCACATTATACAATGGTGCCTTCATATATCGCATTTAAAACTATTCATTTGTTCCATTAAGTTAAACATAAAAGTACCATTTTGTGGAATAAGGTTACACAAAGTTACCTAGAAATTCTGACCCACAGAATTCTGTTTATGTACGCCTATAATGTTGGCAAGCCAAGCAAGAGCTGTTGATCTGTGGATCACAATATGTCTTCTCCTAACTTGGATAAATCAGAAATATATTTATAGACCGAGGAAAAGGATGTTGAGCTTGTATAAAATTAAACGATAAAAAGTAATGTCTCTAAATATATGCCCCTAAAATAATTGAGGCACTGATGCAATACCAGACTTCTAAACAAGCCAAGGGGTGTTAAAATTCCAAAATTAGGACCATTTGCAGTAGCTCAACTATGTACCATTATTGTATGACTAAATAAAACCACCAGTGATTGCTGTAATGCTTTTAAATGGCTTTGAGATCTAGCTGAAATCATCACTATGATGCCAGTTATTTATGCCAGCCATCTACTTTGCAATTAAATTTCTGCTTTAGTGAGTATGGCAATATTTGCCGTATTTGCAAATTCCTTCCAAGTTACTAGCCAAGTATATCTACTGTGTGCATGTCAACTCTACAGGCAAATTACTAATATTTTCATCATAAAGGTATATTTATATATGTCCTCCACATCATCCAGAATATCATGAAGCGAACCTATTTACACTTTATATATGTATATAATAATTTATCACTCAAATAATACAATATACATTGCTCTTGGACTTACATATATAGTACTGTAATAGTACACGAGTCCTAAACATTTTTCCTATGAGGTTATGAACAGTACATATTTGAGTAAGAATATTTTGAACATTGAAATTGTGTATGAATAGTTATGTATTGTTAATCCAAGTTTTTACAAATTCCCCCTCTCTAAGTTAGCATTCTCTCCAGAAGTCAGCTGCTTACAACCTTAGATAACTGATCAGTTCAAGGTATCCATTTGATGAATCAATGCCACCAATCCATTCTTGCACAGCATTCCTATATGAAATTTAGTTTCAATATGAACATTGGGTGAGCACCCTGTATAAATCTTTCTTCAAGCATTAAAAATGAGTTCATTTATACGTCATTCAATTTAAGCAAGACATAAGAGAAAATCCCATGGTGTGAGCAGGCACTACTGATTATGACATCTGGCCTGAAAATGTTCTTTAAAAGCAAAGAGAGATACACCATGCCAGCTGTTTATTAAGGATGAGGAAGGCTAACCGCAAAATCTGTTAGATTTAATAAGACACTACAGGCAAATAATCTTCAGTATTGTTTTTCTCATAACTTGGTGATTCTGTAGATCACTGTCAGCCTTTTCTGTTTCCTTCAACAAACTTAAGCAGAAAAAGCCAATGAACAAAAAAATTTTTTTTATTTTATGAACTGAAGAGCTCAATATTTGACAATTTTTTGTATAAAATACAATGAGATGAAAAAATCTCAGTATCTGAGTTTCCTCACCATATCCCTCATAAAAAGTATAAGGAGGTTATTTTATTATTATATACACTATAAATTACATTGATACATAAAATACTGTATATTAATGATAAACATTACAGTATTGTACACTGAACCACAAAACCCACACATTAACGGACCAAACTGTAGTCACCTCTCCATTATTGTGGGGTATTAATGTTCACTTGTTACAGCCATGGTACTGTTTAATGTGACTTGTATTCCACATAATACAGCATACAGTTGTACAGTACCCTCTAAAACATTATTATACTGATGAATGATTATTATGATTTAGATTTTCATAGTAGTATCAGTACTGTATACAGAATTAACAGCTCAATTGTTGTATTCATCCTCTCAACTTGACCTCATGAACTGACCCTAAAAGTCAAAGTAAAATAATATATATATATATATATATATATATATATATATATATATATATATATATATATATATATATATATATATATATATATATATATATATATATATTATATCACAGTACAACTGAAGTTTATAGCACAGGAAATCTGATAAAGTAAATTTTGCTCAAAGTTACATTTTGTTCTAGTGAATTACAAATATTATGACAACATTATTATTATTTATGAAACATCATTAGTTAGGAGCAGGAACCATCGGTACTCAAGAGTGATTACAGCTACTTATTTACTGCAATGACAAATTTTTTGAAGTCAATAATTTCACTAATGCAAACATTAACCTCAAATATACTTCACATCAGTTAAAAAGATAAATTTGTATTTTCAACCTCCAACCCCTGAACTTCAGCAATATTTTTTAATATGACTTGTCTCAAGTGACAAGTCACTTATACAAAAAACTTTAGGTGTTATAGAACACTGTGAGAACAGGAAACATGGTAAACAAAACTTCTTGCCATAGTACAGGACTGGCACATTCATGGAGTAGGGTAGTGCTCGGTAGCTTATTCTGCCTCACTGGCCCCGAGTGCCAGCGTGCACATTTGTATACAGGTACATGCTTTTCCATGATTTACATTAATTATCCAGAAATTATTGTGTATTGCAAAGTTAACATATTCTCTACAGTATAAATCACCGTAATATTTTCATACCATTGCACAGCATTTATGAAAAGAAAAAAGCACTAGTTTACATACTGACAAACTATGTATTTTTTATGTTTTATAGAGAATGTGATTTTTGTTAGTAGTTTATTTGAGCTTCAAAGCCATCCATTGATGGTAGAGGTAACACTCGGTCCCTGGCCGAGTGTTATGCTGGCCGCTAAGTGGTAACATGTAATACAGTATTGCACGTCCCATAGCTAACCCCCTAACTGTGCACCCTAAATTATAAATTAGGCCATCTTCCTGGTACACAAAAAAAAAATTTATAAAAATTATTTTTCCTTTCTTTTTCATAAAACATTTCTTTCTGATAGGGAAAAATAATTTTAAGTTGGCAGTAATGAGGTGAATAAATAATAAAAATGTCAAATTCTGAGAATTAGTTCTCAAATTCATTATTTGGCATTAATTTCTCCTCAATAATATCTTCCAGGCCCATAAAAGGTCTTAAAATTTTGCATGGCATCAATGGGACCTAGCAAGGGCATCACTAAATGGATCTTGATTTAGTGCCAATTTTTTTTTTATAATGCCCAGGAAAGAAACTAAGATGTTCAGGATTTTTTCCAATATGGCAAAAAATTGCCAGAGGTCAATAGTAATAAATGATATAAACATAGAATCTTTAGAATCTTTGAATATTATGTGGCACATCGCTTATGGGTGACAGTAGCAGTTTAAGGATTAATGCACTTTAAAAATAACATGGCCATCCTGTAGTCTGTGTGTAACATAATCTCTTGAATTAGTGATCATCATAATATAATTATCAAAAGCAAAATACAATAATTATTAACAAACTCAAGTTGTTTTATCAGTGGTGATGACACACACACATGATCAAAGTGTACAGATTAAATTATTCATGCCCAATCCTGCATTAAGAGATCACTATGCATGCTCGATGACCAGACCACACACTAGAAGGTGAAGGGACAACGACGTTTCGGTTCGTCCTGGACCATTCTCAAGTCGATTGTGTCACACAATCGACTTGAGAATGGTGGTCTGGTCATCATACTTTAGCCACGTTATTGTGACTCATCGCCTGCACTATGCATGCTCACTATTACATTGAGAGATCAAAATTCACGCCCACTCCCACACTGATGGATTATTATGTATGTCCAATTCTGCACTAAGAGAACCTTATGCATGCTCATTCCCACACTAATAAATCACTATGCATTCCCACTCCAGCACCCAAAAATCCCTATGCATGCCCACTCCAGCACTGAGAAATTAGTATGCATTCTCATACCCATACTGTGAGATCACTATGCATGCCTACCCTTGCACTGAGAACAATGCATGCCCATACTGACACTGAGATCAAAAGAACGAGTGGTTTACATTCTCCAAATCTATCACGTTTTACGAAAGTGCCCATTTCCTTTCTTCTTCTTCTTCTTTCCTCTTAATTTCTATCTACTGCATGTTTAATGTGGTGATCTTTATACTTTTTATTATTATAGTTTCTGAGTGCAGGCAAGTAAACACTTCACTGTGACAGCTAAGTATTAGAATGCTCCAACAAATGTTTCATCTGTTCATTTTATCGTTAATATTGATGGCAATATTACCTTTTACAGAAACAATCTCTTCTCACCACTCAGGAGTACCCAGAGAAAAGCAAGCATCAAAAGCATATACAGTACATATATTAACATTTAATAGTGTAGCTACTATTATCTGGCAAATAAAGAATAACTAAATGTTAACATCATACAGTTTTGTAAGATTTGTTTCGGAGAGTTAAATGATGTTAGAACAATAAGCCAATCTTTGATATAAAGCAGCAGTGAAAGCATTATTTTTGCCTACTAACGTGATGCCTGCCATAACAACACGCTAGTAGTGGTCGGAAAATATTTGTATATTCATACATACATGTATGTATGCATGTATGTACTCACCTAGTTGAGTAAATTACATACTATATATGTGAGTGTATGCATGTACTTACCTAGTTGAGTACATACATACTATGTTTGTATGTATGTATGTGTGAATGCTTTTGGATTGACTTCAATCCTTTGTCAAAGGCAATACAAATGCACTCAGATTTATACTCTCATGTTTTAAATGTGGTAGACATCATGCCTGCATACATACATATACAGTACTGTACATACATACATACATATATATACATACATACACACACAATTGAGCTCGAGAACCGAAAAATTAAAAAACTGAGGTTCCACTGTATGTATAAATAATATAACAATGTCAGACCATGAGGGAAGGATTAAGACAGGAATTTCCTTAAGTACAGTACTTTCATATTTAATAATACATCTTCAGAAGGATCATCCTTTTGGAAATATATTATTAAATACAAAAGTACTTAAGGAAATTCCTGTCTAATCCTTCGTTCATGATCTGACATTGTTACATTGTTCATTATGTGTTAATTTCTTCATGATTTACACACACATACACACATGAGTGATTGAGTGATAAAAATAATGACAATTTAAGAATTAAAATATATCCTAATTTTAGCAAAAACCCCAATAATCAAGTAATACTATACATCTCTCTTTTCCACTAATAATGCAGGAGAGTAATGAAACTAAATATTAGAAAATGAGCGCATAAACCGGCAAGCATAGCCATAGAGCGAGTGAACACAAGTGACTCACAGGGGCTAGGCAAATATATGTATCTAGAATCTTAAAAGTGATTCTTTTAATAAAAAAATGTATCAACTTTATACAAACTAGGGATCATATTTAAAATAATATCCCTATATCTAATTAAGCTAAATTCAATTATATTTTTGTCAATAAAACCAGCTATAATGTAATGAAATGGCTTTTCTGGGGGAGCCCCGGAGGTTCTCTGTATATCAAAAACAAGTACNTATTGCCTAGTTGTTTATGAAACTTACGATAGTTCAACTTACGATAATTCTGGGACATATTAATACTAGAAAATATAAAGTTTTCTCTTAAAAATATCTAGCAAATCCAGTTAATATTTATAAAAAAAAATATGCAAAACAAATAAGGAGTGTGTTCAAGTGAGCACATTCTCAAAATATTTCCTATGAAAAATATTAGTTTCAATTCTATGCACTCAATACCCATCCTCTTGGTGTGTTTTTTTCCTCTCTGGGTGGTAGTGGGCCTTATACCCATTCTGAGGGTAGTAGTGAACCCCCATGCCCATCACGTGGGTTCTAGTGGACTCATGCCCATTCTGTGGGTTATAATGAACTCTATATCCTTTCTGTAGGTGGTATTGTACCCCATACTCATTCTGTGGGTGGTAATAAATACATACAAATCCTATTGGTGATAGTGAACCCCCATACACATTTTGTAAGGGGTAGTAGGCCCCATACCCGTCCTGTGGGTGGTAGTGGGGCCCCATACCCACCCTATGTGGTAGTGGGCTCCATACCCACCCTATGTGGTAGTGGGGCCCCATACCCACCCTATGTGGTAGTGGGCTCCATACCCATCCTGTGGGTAGCAGCAGGACCTAATATTAGGTCCTGCTGCAAAGTATTTTCCAATATTTATTGGAAAATACCCCACCAGCAACTAAGGCTCCCCAAACATCAACACCTTCCTCTACCCACACATCTCACCCAGTTTCTTTCTATATATCTTTTCTAACACAAACCAATCGCTTAATTTTTATTCGTTGTTTCCTCTCTCTCTCTATTGACATCTACTTTTTCGATATTTTCCCCAAACTTTCCCAACATTGTTTCCTCAAGTTTTCTTTCACTTTCTCCAAAACCTTTCCACTGCTCTCCAATAAAGAAAAACACATTTTGGCCAAACCTCACTGACACTTCCTCGAACATTACTGATACTTTCCCCTAAGCCTTAATGCTACTTTCTTCCATTCACTCCAAGATTACTAGACAAGTTGCCCCAAGCTTTACTACCACTATTGAAGACTTCCTGACCATTCCCCCCATTAACCCGCCCCCTCCGGTGATGCTGCACAAGTCTTACACACTTCCCCAAACTTTATTGTCACTTTCCTATAAACTTTTAACAATAACATTTTATTTAGGAAAAGTACATACATAGATGCAGTTACAAACATGCTGTTGGTGTTACTGTTTTCAGTTCACTACTGTTACAAACATACTGTTTTCTGATGCTCCAAAAACACTTGAACCTTAACAACCTCACAATTCAGATTTGCCCTCAACCTCCCAATTACGAAGATGGGCGGCGAGCGACCTTGTCTCTGGGGTACGCGTGACGACACCCACAAAAACCTGCCCACCTTGACTTCCTCGGGCATGAAGGGTGATTCAGTAGGGTAAGACGTGAGTCCCGTGACGCCACTACCGTGGGAAGATGGTGGGGATAAGGGAGAGGAGCAATAGGTATCTAGAGAGGGGAGGAGGGGGGATGAGTTCCGAAAACAGCGTGTAGAGAAGAAAGGCAAAACGTTCTATAGTCCTTATTAAGACCTGTCAATAGCTCGGTCGGTAGAGCTTCGGCTTCACACACGTGGGGGTCCAGGGTTCGAGTCTCCTAGAGCCCAGGTGAATGTCAATGTCAAAATTAATTCTACTCGTGTTCACGCCAATGGTGGCGTCATGTGGCAGAATGTATTCCCGGCTCCGGGAATGTATTCACTCACTTATTAGTACTCACGTATTTGTGCCTGCAGGATCGACCATTAACTCTTGGACCCTGCCTTTCTAGCCACTAGTTGTTTAATGCAATGTCTCCACTCCTATTTCCTTATCATATCTACTTTTAAAATTATGAAGAAAGTTTACTTCCACAACCTGCTCCTTTAGTTCATTCCATTTTCCTATTACTCCCGCTAAATGAAACCTTTCTAACATCTCACCGAGTTTCAAGCTTCCACCCATGTCCTCTTCTATTGGAAATCAGGATGACCATTTGTCTACTTCCGCTCTGTCAGTCTTCCTAAGTGATGTATACATCTCTCATGTTTCCCCGCTATCTTTTTTTTTCTAGCGTCGTCGGGTTCAGTCTCCCTCAGTCACTATCCATACCTCATCCCTGGCAACTGTGGAACGAACCTCGTCGCAAACTTTTCAAACTTTTCCAGTTTCCTTATGTGTTTCTTCGGATGGGGGCTCCATTATGGGGCAGCATACTTATGACTCGTCTAACGTAGGCAGTGTAAAGCAATCTAAATGCCTCCTTACTTAGGTTCCTGAATGATGTTCTAACTTTTGCTAAAATAGAATATGCTGCTGATGTTATCCTATTTATGTGTCCACTTTGGTGTTATATGTCCACTCCCAGGTTTTTCTTAAATCATCACAGGTAGGTAGTTCCCCTTCATTGTGTAATGTCCCCTTAGTCTCCTGTCCCCCTATTCCCATTTAAATCACTTTACACTTGCTCCTGTTGAACTCCAGTAGCCATTTTTTTCCATTTCTGCACCTTATTCAAGTCCTCTTGAAGCTAAGACACTACAATCATCATCTGCCACAACTCGTCTCAATAATTTCGTGAGAGAGAGAGAGAGAGAGAGAGAGAGAGAGAGAGAGAGAGAGAGAGAGAGAGAGAGAGAGAGAGAGAGGGGGGGGAGGGGGGATTGCAGAGAGGGCAGTATGAAGGCAAGTAAAGTAATGGTTAAATGTAGCGAGTGTGGTGTGTGAGGGTGATAAGCCAGGAGGCCGCCACCACCACCACCACGCGGCTCGGCCCACACCACCTTATCACGGAAACTCCTGCAATTGTCCCTGACCCCAGCCCCGACTCCTCCTGTTCCAGCTACTGCTCCCTACCTCAGTCTCCTCTATCCTCTACTTTAAGGTCAAATTCGATGCAGATTTCGAACGTCAGAATAGTTCAATTATAACGCAACCAACCCGTCCTCGCAAATTCGTATAGTCAATATTGACTTATTAATTACCTGCATAGGTGACATACTAAACATAATAGTTTCCCTTGAAAAGCTTCATAGAAAACACCGACCTTACCTAACCTACTTAGTATGTTAAGATAAGCATCTTATTGCTTCGTAATTACAATTATTACCTAACCTATACCTATAATAGGTTAAGTAACAATTGTAATTACGAAGCTATAAGACGCTTATTTTAATATACTAAGTAGGTTAGGTAAGGTCGGTGTTTTCTATGAAGCTTTTCAAGGGAAACTATTATGTTAAGTATGTCACCTATGCACATATTTAATAAGTCAATATTGACTATACGAATTTGCGAGGACGGGTTGCACGCAACAGGTACAACAAGGGTTGTAGTACATGGGGCATAAAGAGATAGCTCACTCCCTCGGGTACACTGATAGGTAGGTAGAGATATGTAAGTGCTCTTGCTATTGTTTGTACCACCTGGAGATGAAGCTGGTGAATGTTGAAATCAGGAGACGGTCTAGCACATTTGTTGATAGGATATGTAGCCAACCATTTCTGCCCCGCTTGCTGCGATTTGAACTCGGAATTCTTGATTGTGAGTCTAGAACGAACCCGACTGTACTACCGGGATCCTAATTTATGGTATTATATGCTTAGTAAAAAAAATTATTTTAGCATGGACAAAGTTTGTTGGAAGCTTTTTTTTATTATTATTAAAATATGAGGTACATCTGCATTAGTGCAGCTACCCTAGACTATATGAAGTGGAGTACAGTGTTGGAAGCTGAAAGCATCCTAGGCTAGGCCTAGGAAACTGAAAGCATTCTAAGACTAACATTCTAAGCGTGGCATAGGGGGGGGGAGTGGGGTAGAGATGTCCTTTTACAAATATTATACAACGATATTCACTTTAATTAAATATATAACCTTTAATGCATTACTTTGTATTACTTACCAGTGCACACACACACACACACACACACACACACACACACACACACACACACACACACACACACACACACACACACACACACACATGTAGCCTATCCTACACATGTAAGTTTAGTACCAGAATATAAATGCGAGTTTCACTTGGGTCACGCAAGGGCTGACGATCATGCGAACTACTATAGATTTCTCTCCGCTTTAACACAAATACAGTATAATCTATCGAGACGTTATTTGGTTTGTCTTTTTACATAACAACTAACATGACTGGAGAGCTTTGAGATTGGTCAAACTTTTTATTGTCGGGAGCGATAGTGTGCACTTGAGCAAAACCTGTTGTTTTGAGGCTGCTGACATTCAGTACAATAAAATTAAATTCAGTATAATAAAAGTTAGGACAATGTAATTACAATTAACGTGACAATATATTTTGTTGAATATATCGTCGTCGATATATTCCGCTTTAACGTCGTCGTCCCTTCAACTTCTAGTGTGTGGTCTGGTCAACATATTTTGTTGACATCTTCACGTTAGTGTCACGCCCCCTAGCGCTTGGTTTATACATGCTACAGGAGTTGAAGGTTCCATATTTCGTACTGGAATTGTGTGTTCTAAGGAAACCTTATTTAACGTTGCATTGCAAATTATTTAATCTGATTATTATTATATTGTATTCTTCATATATATTTCGATTTTGGAAGAAATGTTCACTTCTGGAGTTGAGTTTGAATCTTCATTGAATTTGCTACGACATACTCAAGAAATCTTTTTTTTTTAACCGATTCTGCGCCTCTGTAACCCAATACAACTGATGACGTTCGAACATTTCTTGATCAATGCTTTGCTGATGACATCTGTTCGAACCACAATGCTATAAATGCAGCCCGCAACCCGTCCTTAACAGTTACAGCCCCGCTCCTGTGCCAGGAAAGTCCACCACGGGCTCACCATAGCCCGTGCTACTTGGAATTTGTTGTTCCCAGTAGCTGAATCTTAAACAACAACCACCGTCCTCAACTCAAGTCCATTACATCCAGCGGTCGACCCCACAGACGCGTTCATAAACCTTTACATGCTGTTCATTCAAAACGGGAATTTTCTCAAATATAAACTAATATTATAATGTATTAACATATTGTGCATATATAGGCATAGGTTAGGTTAGGTGTTTAGGTTCTGTTGGCGATTAGTTGTATTTTTAGTACGTGGGTGAAGCATTTACAGCGTTGTGGTTATTGAATAAAAATTAGGCATATATATATATATATATATAATATATATATATATATATATATATATATATATATATATATATATATATATATATATATATATATATCAGTATTTCTAGTTGAATATAATACACAAGATCCACATCAAGTGAAATGCTGCACGAATATGAAAGAGCTTCAAGACCTGTGATGTACCCACACCCACGGCACGACGTAAACATCGGCCCTTCGCATTATAAGTTTATGGAATTAATTTACCTAAGATTATAACAGATGCGCTACGAAAGTCCTCACAGCGTAAATCAACGTGAACATATTGCACCAAGCTAAATTACCAAGCCTTGCAAGATGACTACAACTGTCAGTCAACAAGTTGTATGTACACTCACCTTACGCTGTCAGCAGTACTCGGGGCTCTAATACTGTTCACATAACACATCTTGAACATGCTCTACACACACTAAACACTGGGTGGGGCCGCGTAATAAAATGTTTACAAAATGAGTCTGTTTACACATCCAGAGTGACTAAATGCCCCGACGTGCCTCAACTCCATCAGGAGACGACTGACGGCCATGTGTAAAATTCAACTGTGTCTGGATCTCATGGCTTTTTGATTTCAGAATTTGGAAAAACGAATGACAGTAGGACCTTATTAACCTGAAGCTCGTCATTTTCTAAATTCGAAAATATATAGATTATAATTATTTCATCTTCATTTTTGCCGTTTTTATTTTTCGTAACGATTTTGTTTTTAACCAGAATTTTTGCAGGGAGTTGACGCCTCGCCTCGGAAAATTGGATGTTGTTCTTGGGGTTGAGGTTGATAATAGACTGTTCCTTCATATAGTAAGCTCTAGATTGTGGATGAGCACCACCAGTTAGCGAAGCGAACCGGAAATGGTTTTACAAATCACCTCAATGTAGCTACATTCACTATAAAGAGGACAACAGAACGATGACCAAGAATCTCTCACTCACCGCTCCTGTGCCAGGTAAGTCCACTACGGGCTCACCATAGTCCATGCTACTTGCAACTTGTTCCGAGTAGCTGAATCTATAACAACGATGACCAAACCACACACCAGAAGACGAGGAGACGACGTTTCGGTCCGCCCTGGACCATTATCACAATCGAATTGACAATGGTCCCGGTCGGACCAAAACGTCGTCGTCTCCCTCATCTTCTGGTGTGTGGTTTGGTCATTATGTCTTCAGCCACATTATTGTGATTCATCGTCTGCACAGGACAAATGAACAGTTCACTTAGTATGGTTACCATAAGAGTGTCGGGTGAATGTCTACCTGAAGAGCCATGCGCCATTAGAGCGCTAAGATAGCCTTTATATTGTCATGGCAAACTCAAAGATATTTGATTCCAATAGCAAAATGGTGAGTTAGAACAATAATACCATTAACATTCATTCACATTTGTTTGATGACTAAGTTAAATTGTTATTAACAGAGGAGAGCAGTTAGGCGGTCAGCGTGTTCCAGACCGGGGTTCGCAACACGTGCACCAGAAAGCTGGTAACGGACGCTAACACTTATGCAGTTGAACAACATTGTTTGTAACTCATTTTGTATGTACGCACTTTTACCTGCATAAACTTTATCATTATGAATTACAACCATTAGCTAACGAACGAGATGCAGCTGGAGATCAATCAAAATATTTTATCCACAATCGGGGAATACCGGGCGGGGCAGAAATGGTTGGGCGTAATTCTTAATGACGTCTAGCAGTAAATAGGTACTGAAGAGTTCGTCAACTGTTGTGTGGTTGCATTCTCGATATAAGCTTGTCCCTGATCAAATTTACTTCTACTTATTATTATAATGCGAGCGACCAATGTGGAATCTTACCATGGGGCAAGAAGGGTTACAACTGCACGGCCATGAAAGCACTTAGAGACTCAACCACACTAACATACTGGTATAATCGTTCGCTCATGAAATCACAATAAGCTGCAGTAAAATTCTCGTCTCTGAGGCAGACAGTACACAAAGGTTGCTTAATGAAAATCCAAGAGCAACGCCAATTCAACATTTTTAGCTGTGCTTCAACAATGAACCAACCCCACTCTTAGATATTGTGCCCACTGGGCACCATATTTTTACTTATCTGTAAATAAAGCAGCATAAGACAGGAGTTGGAGGTGGGTGCTGGGTAAAAGCTTCCAAATGAGCTTTAAAAATTTAATAATTGGTACGTTCCGTGGAGATAATACAGCATAAGCATAATATGAGGGGGACACATTTGGAGTATACATAGAACCTCTTGCATGTATGGTATGGATATACACTAATATGCTGTCACTAATTGTTTACAGCCTTATCATTGTATGAGAAAACTTTGCCTAACTTATGTAATTGTTTATTCCGTCAGCATGTTTTTCATATCTTTCACAAGTTCTGAGATTTTTCCAACTAACCCATTAGTATAAAAATATACCACGACCCCTGCAACACTGGTTGTGTCACCATCAATGGTTTTATTTTTAAATTAAATAAATTTTATACCTGTACAATAGTTTTATTACCTATTCACAGCAATCCAGTGTTCTGACCAATTTTTCTTGCCAGTTCAATAATACCATTTATGTACAGTATTAATGTTTTATCCTTTAGATAGGCCAAGCTCTAGTGCTTTCTCTTACCCTACCTCCTCTTCCTCTCTAATTCTTCTTCTATACTATACCTCTTGCCCCTTAAGATCATTTTGATTTTTAAAGGCCACAAACCATGCATTTCTGAATTTACCTGAGGTCACCATCTCTCTAGTGCCCTCAGCAGGGACATAAAGCCGGTAATTTATCCAAACAGTCCCCCTCGGAAGATGGCATGTGGCTGTGTGAAGAGTAGTCTAGAGGACCATCTCGGGCGCCGGCAAGAAACAATGGACAGTTTCTTTCACCCTATGCCCCTGTTACCTAACAGTAAAATAGGTACCTGAGTGTTAGTCAGCGGTCACGGGCTGCTTCCTGGGGGTGGAGGCCTGGTCGAGGACCGGGCCGCGGGGACACTAAAAAGCCCCGAAATCATCTCAAGATAACCTGAAGAAGAAACCACTCCTGGCAGCTATGCTGAGTGCTAACATATGGTTATCTTCTCATATCTCCATTCCCCTGTGTACAAAAGGATAGTAAAAATGAAACACCAAGCAACATGCAGCCTTCAATCCTGTACTTAAGTGACACTGATGGAACTTATAAAAAAAAGGAAAACAAAAAGAAGTATTTACAAAATATATTTAAAACATATACATCATCACAGCTCATTATAAAATAAACAGAAAAATCTTTGAAGAACATGATAAACAAAAGGACAGAACAACCAAATAGGTACATGTGAAGCTTGCAAATACATTCAATAAGCCGAGTACAACAATTATAATAGTTTATCAAATAAAACAAAATCTGTTCAAATGACAATGCAGTATGTAGTTACATTTTGGATTACTCCATTTTAAACAGCAGAGATATATACAAATCTATAACTATACCTGTTATGCAGGTCATAACTTGAGTGTTGAACTTATCAGCTTTCTCTTAACACCTCAGGAGTAAATCTGTATAACCAGCATTAATTATAGTGGACATTTATTCAAATAAACTATAACTACATGCTGAGAATATGAAGCATAATACCACATTCCTTCATACACAAACTAGATTGAATCATAAAAACTGCATTTAATTCACACAAAAATTGAAATTTATCAAACAATGTATATACTGTATAGACATAACTCTTAGTAATGCAAATAAAATTAAGAGAATTTAGGAAATGTTTCACTTGGCTTCTAATTTCTTTCAAAGACAAGGTATTTGGCTTTACTAATCCAAGGAGCAACACAAGCATAATTATACATACATACATATATATATATATATATATATATATATATATATATATATATATATATATATATATATATATATATATATATATATATATATATATATATATGTCGTACCTAGTAGCCAGAACGCACTTCTCAGCCTACTATGCAAGGCCCGATTTGCCTAATAATCCAAGTTTTCATGAATTAATTGTTTTTTGACTACCTAACCTACCTAACCTAACCTAACCTACCTTTTGCGGCTACCTAACCTAACCTATAAAGATAGGTTAGGTTAGGTTAGGTTAGGTAGGGTTGGTTAGGTTCTGTCATATAACTATGTTAATTTTAACTCCAATAAAAAACAAATGACCTCATACATAATGAAATGGGTAGCTTTATCATTTCATAAGAAAAAAATTAGAGAAAATATATTAATTCATGAAAACTTGGCTTATTAGGCAAATCGGGCCTTGCATAGTAGGCTGAGAAGTGCGTTCTGGCTACTAGGTACGACATATATATATATATATTATATAATATATATTATATATATATATATATAATATATATATATATATATATATATATATATATATATATAAGATAATAATCTGGGCATTCTTTACTGGATACAATTCATTACTCTCGAGGCTTTCCGCTTCTTTGGTGGAGGTACACACACACCCATCTTGTATCAATTCTGGATACTCCTACTTAAGTAAAACTATTTATTTAAGTTTATATATCAGTTGTACATAATTCTTTATACATCTTAATAATTCAGAATATTTTTATAAAGAGTAATGAATTACTTCACTCTATAATCTATAGCATAAAACCACAAGCATAATTTTGAGCAAATTAAACATATTCACACTGTAAATTACTGAAGTATGGCAAGCCAATTAGAAATAGTGTATACAATACTGCAGTAATGGTTACCTCCAAACACTTGTGTTAACCACCTGGCTTACCATGAGTTATTACTTAAGTCATCTAACATTTAGCAACATTCAAACAAAAAGAAGAGTAAAACATAGAACCTTTAACATAATATTAGTAACCAATTCATGTAGAACATTATCTTGCAGAGTTTACCTTTCTAACATTTAGAGAGGGTATGAGTTAGCTTTCATATTGCATAAACAAGAAGGTCGATGCAGAAAAAATTGAATTTGTAACCGATAAATGTACATGTGTGCACCAAATGCTAAATTCAAGCACCTGGTCAAGCTGCATCTTAGGTATTGTGTAATGTATTTCAAAAATGTAACTGTAAATGATAAAACAATTTTAGTTCTCAATCTTTGGATAAAAACAAGGTTTACAGACATTTAATCAAATTTAAATATGATTGATAGTCTTTCACTAAAAATAAATTTCAAATTCTAATATCATGTTTGTGAAGATTTAGTGATCTATTGTACTTTAAAATGAAACACAATATGTATAAAATTATATAAAGTATTAATAATTTACAGTTTAAATCTGAGCAACAGTACATACAAAACATTATTTCATTATTCAAATGCATTTTCTTGTGACCTCATAAAAAGGAAGCCTGGTTTGAGAGAATTCAGTAAAACACAGAAACGCTTGTTGCATTTACAGTACAGTAACCACATGCCTGACATGTCTTCCAAGGCAACTTGAGAGTAAGGTCAATTGGTTAAACTTTGGACGTTCGAGAGATCGATTTCAAAACATTTAATGCTGGGACAATTGTAACACCATTATAGCCTAATGATTTAACTGGCATTATTCTCTCTAAAGCTTGAAAGTTTTTGAATAATTTATATTTTTTTTACTTCTGAATGATGAAAAATTAATCATTGGTTGGTAAAGTAATCTGATATTGTATATAATTAACCTTGTAGTAGCTATTATTTTCTAGGATACATTAGGGTACAATTCTATTTTAACTTGGTACTACTTAATTTGCAGTCTCCATTACAAAAAGGCACTGAAGTTTCCTGCCGAGCAAAAGTTTATACTGTATGTTTAACCCATAATTCTGAAAGCTACTCTAAAATTAAATCAATAACCACATCTATGATACTATAGACTTGTCCATTTTAGCCTCAGTAAATGTATTTGCACAAGAAATCCACAAATCAGCCATCGAAATAAAATATCAGGGCCGACAGTATACAGTACAATTTTTTATGAAACGTGTTCCAATTTAATAGAAGCTTCGTGATTAAGAAAGTATTTTTTAGCAATGCTAAGTTCTTGTTCATTATTATTAGCACTCAATATTTAATACTTAAGGTAACACTAATATGGTTGGGAACCCAGCAAAACTCAACTGTCTTAAATCTGCTTGAGTTAAGAAATAGCCAATGTAGAATTTTGACTACCATAATATGCATAGAGTTAAATGACTCCAGTGCTATGAGGGCACTGCGTGAGTTAACCACAATGACAAAGGAATTTTGACATTGAGAAAGCAGTTGATGAAGTGCATACAAGATTGAATGAAGTTCAGCCAAAAAGACACTAGTCTCAAAAGACAGGAGGCTAGGTTTGGTCAGGAAAGACAAAGGGGTAGCCTACACCATCAGCAGACTTAGACCCATCAATGAAGTGGGTAATGGAGTGTGTGCGAAGAAAGGCATTCATTCAAGTTAATGCCATTTCATAACTGTAGAATTGGAAGAAGCCTTTACTATGTGGGTCTTGCAAATCTTTACTAGTGATTGCATAATTACATCATGGGGGACAAAGATGGAATGACATAATGAGAGATATTGCTAACATGAGCTGAAAGGAAATCTTGCAAGTGAGAAATCCATACAGAAAAAGTTAAGTGGTGAAAGGAAAGAGGGCCCACATGAGGGTTAACAGTCAAAGCATGGCATAAGCAAGAGTGAAGATGCAGAGATGTGCAAGGTAGCAAAGACAGTACGATCACAATGATACTGTAGAGTCAGGACTTCGGTTTCAGCATTCAGGCTCAGGTTTGGGGATGAATGAATGGCACCAGAGCCGAGGCGTAGCTCAGTATGGTGCAGAGCATATAAAGTCAGAGGAGTATGCGGGACAGCTATAATCAAGTTTACACTGCATGACAGAAGAGTGCAGATAGAGGAGTGTGTGTGTGTATCAGCTTCCCAGGAAGTATGCATCAAGACTAAGTAAGGTGCCTAGAGCATTCAACTTGGAGGTATGATATATGTATGTGGTGACCAAGACAAAAAGTATTAAATTTAAACCTAGCATGTCTTTTGGCATGATCATGCCATTTGAATGGCTTTATTTGGCTGCTCTGTCTAATTTTCATTTGTGGATGATGCCAATTTATCTAAATATCTAGTAAAACTCTATTTTTGGGTCTATCATAAGGAACAAACAACGCTGAATTTTCAACACTATGTAATTTAAAGAGTTAAAGATTCAATAGCCTTTAAGGCACTCGGAGTTGACAACAATTACATTATTTGTCAAATCATTTACCAACCAATGATTAAAGACATTTAGAAAACAAATTTAAAAATGTCCTTTACAGTGCAGTATATTCATTTGGATTTTCTCCAAACAAAAAAGGTAACCTAATTATCTTTTTTGTTTAACTAGCTAAACGAAAAAATAAAACTGAATTTCTTCTCTTTATGAGCTTTAGAAGTTGAGTACAATCTCGAGTTCTAGTTTTTTGTGTGACGAGTCAAAAATAAATCAGCCTATCCATTATTCCCATTTCTGTCATTGCCTAGGAAAGTCATGTGTAGGAGAAGCAGCAATATATTTACAGTATATGGCAAGCCACAAATAAATACAATACAAAATTAATATAAGATGGTATCACTACTTACAATAAGTGGTAACTAAATACTGTATACACACACACACACGACTATGAGCAAGTGACGTGAACTGCCTACACAGCTATACTGTACACCCATTATCCACAGATCCCTACTTAAAGAGCTAAGGATGGAGCCAAATGTATAATGACTTACAGAGAAACCAGACAGATGCAGTTGCCTTTGTCATCAAGATGAGAATATAAAATTACAAAAGGGGAGGTGGACAGTGGTAAGCACTCTGCTACCAGGATATCATATACGCAAGGCAGATAACAAGGGTTAGCGGGATTATGGATTCAGGGCACTTGGGGAGACAACCTATTGTGCATCTGACTGGACTGCAAGGAATATATTGGTGGGCCAAACGGTGATTGTTTAAACCAGATACTGCTTGTTAAATTAAGAGTATTTACCATTACTGTATACATCATATTACAATTCAGTCAATGAAATTATTATAACCTATTATTATACATTACATACTGAAATACTTGTGCACTGCTTCATTTTTGGTTTAAGGATAAGCATACCTTGACAAGGATGTCAAGTCAGCTATCCAAGTACACTCATGCTACAATTCTATACTGCTCAAATCTTCATTTGGATAATTTCAGATAATCAGTGAAGACTAAAGACTAAAATTAAGGGATGAGAAAACAACCGACACCTTAACATTTCCTTTACCTGTAGCATCAAAATACTTGTAGCAAATATTCAAAACATAATCACACAAGAATTTGGTTTCTTAAGGCCTGAGTTCAAGCAAACTCCCATTACAAATCATACAATTACACCTACATGGCAATTATTTCATTCTTGTGTTCTTTGACTCTTTTTAGATAAATGTTATCAAATGAACATCTAAGTAAGTAATTATCAAAAGAAGAAGAATGAACATCCAAAATACAGCCAGATATGAAATGAGAAGGGTTACATCAACTTTGGGTAGGAACCAAACTATACGGATGCATATTGATGAAGTTAATGCATTGTTTTCTGTCACACTCCCAATTTACAGCCACATTTCTCATATCTTTGATCAGCAAGGCAGCATTATGCACAAGTATAAATTCTCAAAGCATCTCGCATAAATCCTGTTCAAACATTGATATATGAAGCACCATTGTATAATGTGCAATTTTCCTATCAACCTGAAGGTTCAAACCTTCTACAATTTAGTTTTTTAACTGTACTTTTAATTTTATCTGATTATTATCTATATTATTGTTCATAGTTTAGCCATAGAAAGATACATGAATAAGTAGCAAATTTTCCTAAGTAAATATATACAGTACAACATGTACTGTGCAGGATATTGAGTTAATAAATTTAATAAAGAAGGAAACAGTATAGTTTCTAAACACATTAGAAAAATTTGGAGTTTGTACATGTGAGATAACTATAGGATTAACTGTCTTTATATATTATTATTATTAGTATATAGTAATTATTATTATTCTGCAGCAATTTCAAATA
>WNGS01008507.1:3226175-3238570 GCA_020271785.1 Procambarus virginalis
TGACAGATACAGCGACAACAGGCGGCACTACACATCAAGAACTGCGAGGCACTACACATCAAGAAGTCAACACCAGCAATCAACAGCCAATTAACGCACTACTATATTCTACCCACTTCAAGACTCCGCTCCAATATAGAAACATCAAGAAATACGGGCCAATAGGCCTTCTGCAGTTACAGATCTATTCTTCCCTTATACCCATTGTTTCGTGTTCTGTGTTTGTTCTCACCTCACCCCAAACCATTGTAACATGTCACCTCACCCAAATGCAGGTATTTAAACTCTGTTCAGTTATAGACGTTCTGTGTGTGTGTAACTAAAGTCTTTGAAAATGTAATAAGTTTTACGAAACGCGCTCAAGTGTCGCGTCAGACTAAGAAATAAAGAATGAATTTTGGAGAATTGATTTTTATTTACCGTCATCAGTAAAAACAAACATAAGGAAAATTGAGAAAATTCGTGTTAGAATTATTAATCTTACTTTTTCGGTCATATTTAATAACAGATATATATATACATATAGTAGATTATATATATAGATATATATATATATATATATATATATATATATTATATATATATATATATATATATATATATATATATTAGTATTTTGGTAGCAGTCTTTCCTGTAGACATATGTTATTAAATATGACCGAAAAAGTAAGATTAATAATTCTAACACGAATTTTCTCAATTTTCCTTATGTTTGTTTTTACTGATGACGGTAAATTAAAAATCAATTCTCCAAAATTCATTCTTTATTTCTTAGTCTGACGCGACACTTGAGCGCGTTTCGTAAACTTATTACATTTTCAAAGACTTTAGTTACACACACACAGAACAACTATAACTGAACAGAGTTTAAATACCTGCATTTGGGTGAGGTGACATGTTACAATGGTTTGGGGTGAGGTGAGAACAAACACAGAACACGAAACAATGGGTATAAGGGAAGAATAGATCTGTAACTGCAGAAGGCCTATTGGCCCGTATTTCTTGATGTTTCTATATTGGAGCGGAGTCTTGAAGTGGGTAGAATATAGTAGTGCGTTAATTGGCTGTTGATTGCTGGTGTTGACTTCTTGATGTGTAGTGCCTCGCAGATGTCAAGCCGCCTGTTGTCGCTGTATCTGTCAATGATTTCTGTGTTGTTGTTAAGATTTCTCTGGTGATGGTTTGGTTGTGGGAAGAGATTATATGTTCCTTGATAGGGCCCTGTTGCTTATGCATCGTTAATCGCCTGGAAAGAGATGTTGTTGTCTTGCCTATATATTGAGTTCTTTGGGGCTTACAGTCCCCAAGTGGGCATTTGAAGGCATAGACGACATTGGTCTCTTTCAAAGCGTTCTGCTTTGTGTCTGGAGAGTTTCTCATGAGTAGGTTGGCAGTTTTCTTGGTTTTATAGTAAATCGTCAATTGTATCTTCTGATTTTTGTCTGTAGGGATAACGTTTCTATTAACAATATCTTTCAGGACCCTTTCCTCCGTTTTATGAGCTGTGGAGAAGAAGTTCCTGTAAAATAGTCTAATAGGGGGTATAGGTGTTGTGTTAGTTGTATCTTCAGAGGTTGCATGGCGTTTCACTTTCCTTCTTATGATGTCTTCAATGAAACCATTGGAGAAGCCGTTGTTGACTAGAACCTGCCTTACTCTACAGAGTTCTTCGTCGACTTGCTTCCATTCTGAGCTGTGGCTGAGAGCACGGTCGACATAAGCGTTAACAACACTCCTCTTGTACCTATCTGGGCAGTCACTGTTGGCATTTAGGCACATTCCTATGTTTGTTTCCTTAGTGTAGACTGTAGTGTGGAAACCTCCGCTCCTTTCCATGACTGTTACATCTAGAAAGGGCAGCTTCCCATCCTTCTCCATCTCGTAAGTGAAACGTAACACAGAATTCTGCTCAAACGCTTCTTTCAGCTCCTGCAGATGTCTGACATCAGGTACCTGTGTAAAAATGTCGTCAACATACCTGCAGTATATGGCCGGTTTCAAGTTCAAGTCGACTAAGACTTTTTCCTCAATAGTACCCATGTAGAAGTTTGCAAACAGGACGCCTAGGGGAGAACCCATAGCGACCCCATCTACTTGCTTATACATGTGCCCATCCGGGCTCAAGAAGGGTGCCTCCTTAGTACAAGCTTGGAGTAGTTTCCTCAGGATATTTTCTGGCATGTCAAGGGGAGTACATGCCGGGTCTCGATACACTCGGTCCATTATCATCCCGATTGTTTCATCCACAGGTACGTTGGTGAACAGTGATTCTACGTCCAACGATGCTCTTATCCCTGTACCCCGTGTTCCCCGCAGTAAGTCAACAAATTCCTTCGGGGATTTCAGGCTGAAGTTGCACGGGACATAAGGAGTCAGTAAGCCGTTGAGTCGTTTCGCCAGTCTGTACGTGGGTGTGGGTATCTGGCTGATAATTGGCCGAAGTGGGTTTCCAGGCTTATGCGTCTTGACGTTTCCATACGCATATCCAGGTTTATATTCTCCAATAATCTTTGGCAGGTGGAGTCCGGATTTCTTGGCATTCACAGTTTCAATCAACTTATATATATATATATATATATATATATATATATATATATATATATATATATATATATATATATGTCGTCAATCAACATATATATATATATATATATATATATATATATATATATATATATATATATGTCGTACCTAGTAGCCAGAACGCACTTCTCAGCCTACTATGCAAGGCCCGATTTGCCTAATAAGCCAAGTTTTCATGAATTAATTGTTTTTCGACTACCTAACCTAACCTAACTTTTTCGGCTACCTAACGTAACCTAACCTATAAAGATAGGTTAGGTTAGGTTAGGTAGGGTTGGTTAGGTTCAGTCATATAACTACGTTAATTTTAACTCCAATAAAAAAAATTGACTTCATACATAATGAAATGGATAGCTTTATCATTTCATAAGAAAATATTAGAGAAAATATATTAATTCATGAAAACTTGGCTTATTAGGCAAATCTGGCCTTGCATAGTAGGCCGAGTACGACGTTCTGGCTACTAGGTTCGACATATATATATATATATATATATATATATATATATATATATATATATATATATATATATATATATATATATATATATATATATATATATATATATATATATACGTCGTACCTAGTAGCCAGAACGCACTTCTCAGCCTACTATTCAAGGCCCGATTTGCCTAATAAGCCAAGTTTTCCTGAATTAATATATTTTCTCTATTTTTTTTCCTATGAAATGATAAAGCTACCCATTTCATTATATATGAGGTCAATTTTTTTTTATTGGAGTTAAAATTAACGTAGATATATGACCGAACCTAACCAACCCTACCTGGTACCTGGTTGATACCTGGTTGATGGGGTTCTGGGAGTTCTTCTACTCCCCAAGCCCGGCCCGAGGCCAGGCTCGACTTGTGAGAGTTTGATCCACCAGGCTGTTGCTTGGAGCGGCCCGCAGAGCCACATACCCACCACAGCCCGGCTGATCCGGGACTTCTCTTAGGAAACAGTCCAGTTTTCTCTTGAAGATGTCCACGGTTGTTCCGGCAATATTTCTTATAGTCGCTGGGAGGACGTTGAACAACCGCGGACCTCTGATGTTTATACAGTGTTCTCTGATTGTGCCTATGGCACCTCTGCTCTTCACTGGTTCAATCTTGCATTTTCTTCCATATCGTTCACTCCAGTACGTTGTTATTTTACTGTGTAGATTTGGGACCTGGCCCTCCAGTATTTTCCACGTGTATATTATTTGGTATCTCTCTCGTCTCCTTTCTAGAGAGTACATTTGGAGAGCTTTGAGACGATCCCAATAATTTAGGTGTTTTATCTCGTCTATGCGTGCCGTATATGTTCTCTGTATTCCCTCTATTTCAGCAATCTCTCCTGCTCTGAAGGGGGAAGTGAGTACTGAGCAGTATTCGAGACGGGACAACACAAGTGACTTGAAGAGTACAACCATTGTGATGGGATCCCTGGATTTGAAAGTTCTCGTAATCCATCCGATCATTTTTCTGGCTGATGCGATATTTGCTTGGTTATGCTCCCTAAACGTTAGATCGTCGGACATCATTATTCCCAAATCCTTGACATGCTGTTTTTCTACTATGGGAAGATTTGATTGTGTTTTGTACCCTGTATTATGTTTCAGATCCTCATTTTTGCCGTACCTGAGTACCTGAAATTTATCACTGTTAAACATCATATTATTTTCTGCTGCCCAATCGAAAACTTTGTTGACATCTGTTTGTAGTTTTTCAATGTCTTCAGCAGAGGTAATTTTCATGCTGATTTTTGTGTCATCTGCGAAGGATGACACGAAGCTGTGACGTGTATTTTTGTCTATATCAGATATGAGAATAAGGAACAGTAGCGGTGCAAGGACTGTACCTTGAGGTACAGAGCTTTTAACATCGCTTGGACTCGATTTTATCTGATTGACTGTTACTCTTTGTGTTCTGTTCGACAGGAAATTGAGTATCCAGCGTCCTACTTTTCCAGTTATTCCCATTGACCTCATTTTGTGAGCTATCACCCCATGGTCACATTTGTCGAAAGCCTTTGCAAAGTCTGTGTATACAACATCTGCATTTTGCTTTTCTTCTAGGGCTTCTGTGATTTTGTCATAGTGGTTGAGTAACTGTGACAGACAGGATCTTCCCGCTCTAAATCCATGTTGTCCTGGATTGTGCAATTCATTGTTTTCCATAAAACTAGAAATTTGATTCCTAATCACTCTTTCAAACACTTTTATTATGTGTGATGTTAGTGCAACTGGCCTATAATTTTTTGCCAAGGCTTTACTCCCCCCCTTGTGCAACGGAGCTATATCTGCAGATTTAAGTGCTGCTGGTATCTCCCCTGTATCCAGGCTCTTTCTCCATATTACGCTGAGTGCTCTCGCTACTGGTACTTCACATTTCTTTATGAATATTGAATTCCATGAGTCAGGCCCAGGGGCTGAGTGCATGGGCATATTGTCAATTTCTCTTTCAAAGTCTTCCGAGTTTGTGGTAATATCCGTTATATTATCTGCAGCTTGAATGTCATTCATAAAGAAGCTGTCTGGGTCATCAACTTTCATGTTGTTAATTGGTGTGCTAAACATAGCCTCATACTGGCTTCTTAGAATTTCACTAATCTCTTTGTTGTCCTCTGTGTACGTACCTTCATTTGTAATTAACGGTCCAATACTGGTCGAGGTTTTGGATTTTGATTTAGCGTATGTGAAAAAATATTTCGGATTTTTCCTTATCTCTTGTATAGCTCTCTGTTCCAATTCCATTTCCTCAGACTCATATGATCGCTTCAACGTTTGTTCGATTTCTTCGATCTCCCTGCTTAGGCTTATTTTCCTTGCTTGTGATAGTTGTGTCTGCCGAAGCATTTCCGTAATTTTTTTCCTTCTCCTGTACAGTCGTCTGCGTTCTCTTTCTAGAGTGTTCCTCTTTCTGCCCCTCCTCACCGGCACGTGCTTCAAGCAGACCTTGTAAGCTTCAGCTGTCAGTTGAGCTATTCCCTGTGTGGGAGTTTTGTCGCTTAAGACCGTCTCCCATTGAATGGTTGAAAGGTCCACATTTATTTTTTCCCAGTCAATCCTCTTATTGTTGAAATTGAATTGATTGAATATTCCTTCTCGCTTGTTGGGTCTCTTAGATCTACTACCGTTATTTATGCTAGTTCGCACTTCAATGAGCTTATGGTCTGAGTATGAAGTATCTGAGATTGTTATGTCTCTGATTAGTTCATCATTGTTTGTGAATAACAAGTCTAGTGTGTTTTCGTTCCTAGTTGGTTCTGTAATCTGTTGATTGAGCGAGAATTTGTCACAGAATCTCAAAAGTTCTCTGACCTGTGGCTGGTTATTTCCCGGGTCATTCCCTGCTATGATATTTGTGTTTGCCATTCTCCATCTTAGACTCGGTAAATTGAAATCTCCAAGGAAGATAATATGATGTGATACTGTGATGCTGTGATACTGTGATACCGTGATACTGTGATACTGTGATACTGTGATGCTGTGATGCTGTGATGCTGTGATGCTGTGATGCAGTGATACCGTGACACTGTGATGCTGTGATACTGTGATGCTGTGATACTGTGATGCTGTGATACTGTGATGCTGTGATACTGTGATGCTGTGAAACTGTGATACTATGATGCTGTGATACTGTGATGCTGTGATACTGTGATGCTGTGATACTGTGATGCTGTGATACTGTGATGCTGTGATACTGTGATGCTGTGATACTGTGATGCCGTGACACTGTGATGCTGTGATACTGTGACACTGTGATACTGTGATACTGTGATGCTGTGATGCTGTGATACTGTGATGCTGTGATACTGTGATGCTGTGATGCTGTGATGCTGTGATGCTGTGATAATGTGATGCTGTGATACTGTGATGCTGTGATACTGTGATACCGTGATACTGTGATACTGTGATGCTGTGATACTGTGATACTGTGATGCGGTGATGCTGTGATGCAGTGATACCGTGACACTGTGATGCTGTGATACTGTGATGCTGTGATACTGTGATACCGTGATACTGTGATGCTGTGATGCTGTGATGCAGTGATACTGTGATGCTGTGATACTGTGACACTGTGATGCTGTGATACTGTGATGCTGTGATACTGTGATACCGTGATACTGTGATGCTGTGATGCAGTGATACTGTGATGCTGTGATACTGTGATGCTGTGATGCCGTTATGCTGTGATGCTGTGATATTCTGATGCTGTGATGCCGTGATGCTGTGATACTCTGATGCCGTGATGCTGTGATGCTGCTGTGATACCTAACCTAACTGATGCTGTGATGCTGCTGTGATACCTAACCTAACTGATGCTGTGATACCTAACCTAACCTATCTTTATAGGTTAGGTTACGTTAGGTAGCCGAAAAAGTTAGGTTAGGTTAGGTTAGGTAGGTTAGGTAGTCGAAAAACAGTTAATTCATGAAAACTTGGCTTATTAGGCAAATCGGGCCATGCATTGTAGGCTGAGAAGTGCGTTCTGGCTACTAGGTATGACATATATATATATATATATATATATATATATATATATATATATATATATATATATATATATATATATATATATATATATATATATATATATATATATATATTTTTTTTTTTTTTTTTTTTAAACCTAGAAGGGGTACCACCTCTGGTGCAAGTGTAGGGACCCATAGCCTCGGAGAAGAAAATAAAGAGTACTCAGAGAAGACCTTGTGGATCCTCACTGAACACTTTGATATTTTCTTCTCCTACCACCCCTATTCTTTTGGTATGTGTGTATATTTATCTAACTTTATTTGAAAATGTCATTACACAAAAAAGTTACAGTATTGATTACATGCAGGGTACAAGGCTGCTTGTCACAAGTTGAAAAGCTCCTCCAGCTCCTCAGATGGCGGCAGGAACCATGGATGCAGTGAGCATTTCCTCTCTGGATTGCCACACTGAGGCGCTGAAAAAGAAAACTGGCAGCTCTAGGGTCTCTAGTTGTTTCGATTAGCTTAGACCCCAACTCCTTCAAAAAGCTGGCAGCACTTTACCCCAGGCACCAGTGTCTCTGAGGCAATGGGGACAAAATTGTAGTGGTGCTCAAGGTCTCTGTATTTACGTGACTTGGCCGCTTCCCGGTGATTGGCAGCTCCTCCTGCTTGAGTAGCACTGAAGTCAACATAGGTATTGGCTAAAGTTGAGACGCAAGTGTAGTCCCACACCAACTGTCTACCATTCTTCCAGGGGTTCACCGTGATTCCATCTGGGCGACCGACAGGCTCATTAGAGTTGTGGGACATTAGGTACCGGGGCTCTCTCTCTGCTGGACAGCCGGCTGTGGTAAGGCTTCTCTTAATAATGTCATTGACCTCGCCGTGTCTTGCATGCCATCCTCCTGTCCTTTGGCAGAGAAGGCCATGCCGTCCGTACCTGTCGGCCTCTGCCTCGCCGCAAATACAAATACATATATATATATATATATANAACCAACAGTTACATGCCCGAGTCAAAACTGACAAGTCATGCCTTTCTCCCCCATGTCTTCATTACTGAATATCAAACGCTCGACGCCGTACGAGTTAACCTGGAAACTCATCACAGACTATCATCACACGACCTTGTAACATACTCAGTAAGTCTCCCAGTCTCTTACGTCGCTCCTCAGACCCCACCTATCTCTCTTTGACCCAAGTCCGGTATCACTCCCTCACGCTGTGACTTGCTGTTTCGACGTCTTAATGTACCCAACATGTGATTGGACTTGCCTAAGCGTCCCATGGACTTAGGTCATCCTGGTGCAGCCATCTATTCAAACGTCTCCAGAGGCCCAGCCACTAAGCTGGTTTTTATGTCACACAAAACTCCGGATTGGCATCGACTCCCGTGGCTCGAGTGCCTTCAGGTTGGTTCACAGCTGTTCTGCATGCCTTGAGGAAGAAGGTGGGGTAGGTGGGGGGGGGGGAGAGCTATCGCGTGCAATTGCAGTAAATGCGAGATCAAGAGGTCAAGCCAGATTACAGTCACACATTCTGAGCGGATATCTTGAAGGCGCGTGTGGCTTCATTTACATTGGGCACAAGAACATGTTCCTGAATCGTTCTCAAAACAATGCAAAAGGTGTATAACATGTAAAGGATGACGTAATATAATCCTCAGTTATACAAAATTACAAGCAGCTTCGAAGAGGAGTCGCAATCCATATATATATATATATATATATATATATATATATATATATATATATATATATATATATATTGTATTAAAATATGGAAGGGAGTACCACCTCTAGCTGGAAGAAGAGGGACCCATAGCCTCGGAGGAAATCACACATAACGCATTGGAAGGAATGTAGGTCCCCTCCAATACAGTTTGTGTGTGTTTTTCTCCTACCACCCCCCTTCCTTTTTATATATATTGGATAATTACAAAGGTTATGAATCACCGAACTAACTAAGGAGAAAATAACAGAAGGGATTAAGTGAGAAAATCTAATTACACAGATTTAATCGTCTCAACTTTGCATCCTTAATTAACATTAAAGTGCATACTGCAAATGAGATTTCGACGGAAATCATCAATTGTGATGGAAATAATAAAATTTGTCCTAAAAAAGTATAAAAAGCAGCACTTTTTGCTGGAAGCAGCAACAGAATGAATGAAACACTGGATTATATATTCACTGTATATGTACCTATACCTATATACACCTATATACCTATACACACCTATATGTGTACTCAACTAGGCGAGTACACACAATAATAACTAGGGGTCACAGTATACAAAAGTCAATTAACAAAGCTATCTTTTTTTTAACTTCTCATCCTTAATCAGCATTCAGAGATAAAAGCAATTTATTTGTTGATAAAACCAAAAAAATAATAAGTCGTTCCTTCAAACAGCAAAAAGCTTCACCATTGATGCAACACAGCCAAACAACCCCCCCCCTTACCCCATACCCCCCCGAGCCAGGGACTGAGGCAACAACTTCACAAGGGATAATATGAAAAAAATATATATATAATTACACAAAGATTGACATTTTTGTTGACTTTGCAACCTAAATCACTTGGTGCCATTTTCAAGGAAATGTAATTTTGAATGAAAACTCAATATTAATTTTTTCATTATTAATTTTGAATAATGAAAAAACAAGTAATTGGGCTCTAAAAGGCTCAAAAAATAGCCCCAGTTGTCTTAGAAGCTGCCAAAGCTACTCACCCGGGCATAAAGGCAGGAATAAACGAAGAATATAGACTAAATAAAAGGTCTAATTACAGGTACTTCAGCTTTTAAAGACCCCCCCCCCCACAAGCCTAATTCAGCCTTCAGTGACAATACAATTTTCGTATTAAAATATCAAAATCGGACCCCAAAAAAGGGGGTCAAGAGCAGCAATGATGACAAAAAGCCGCAAAAGAGTGAATGAAACCCTATGAGCCATTGGGCAAGAATATCACAGCTTACAGTAGCACAAAAATATATCAAATATTCCGCTTTTGGGATTGAAATCTATAATTAGTATTTGCTAGGAAAATCAGGGTTATAAAGTACGTCTGGTGGCATTATAAAAGAATTTAAGTATTCTTTGCTTTAATATAAACACAAGACGACCTGACTTCTGCGTTGGCTACTAAAGAGTCCAACACACAGCTTCAGGGACGCCCAACACCAAACTTTAGACTGTACTGAGGCCCTTCAGACTGTACTGAGACCGTTGCCATAGATATCTTCAGGAAAAGCTGTGACAGTTTGTCACAGTTAAGGACCCAGCAAAATCTGAAGGCATTAACAGCCATTTTCTAAACTTTGAAGGCATAAGTAGTTAGAATATAACAGTATCAAGGGGAAAAAATATTACATAGTGGTATAATCAAACCACAACAGCGCTCTAGAAATACCCATACTTTTTTTTAATTAATTCAGTATACGACTTAATGCCCTAGTGGAAGGTTAAGATAACGTAACTACTAATTAGTCAAAACACTTATAAACCCGCTTCATGCAGATCGGCGTTCAATCCCCGACCGTCCAAGTGGTTGGGGCACCATTCCTTCCCTCCGTCCCATCCCAAATCCTTATCCTGACCCCTTCCCAGTGCTATATAGTTGTAATGGCTTGGCGCTTTCCCTTGATAATTCCTTCCTTCCTTCCTTCCTTCCCCTGTATAAATGTATTTATTAGGCTTACAGAGACACAGGTATGAAATAACGTGCGCAAAAAAGACCTTTCCTATCAACATAAGCCCATTAATAATGGGGGTATGATGGTATATAATTAGTGGTGACGTCCAGCCCTGTACGACCGCCAGAAGGGGCAACTAATGTAAAGGCTTTCTCCTGGGCGACGCTGGCGCGTACTGTAGGTGGAGTACGCCAGCGTCCCCCCCCTCTCTCTCTCTCTCTCTCTCACCACCACGGTCAGGTCCGTCTCTTCCACTCCTACCTAGACCTGTATGCTAGGTCTATATCTCACGGGGGCCCTCTATGTTAGTCCTGAATCTCATGGGGACCTGTATGTTAGTCTTGAATCTCATGGGGACCTGTATGTTAGTCTTGAATCTCATGGGGGCCTGTATGTTAGTCCTGAATCTCATGGGGCCTGTATGTTAGGTCTGAGAGAGAAAATTATACTCTCGCGTTTCCCGGTGCTTCTATCGCAGGGAGAACAATGGAGGGAGGAGGAATGCCCTTATCGGTCACACGTTGTTTCTGTCGTTCCTCACAGGCGCGCCACGCGATATCAAACTGGTTTTAATCAGCCTAATATGGCTAAGGATAATATCTTTTTCATTCCTCTTTTTTTACCTACCAGCTAGAGGACCCAAGACAGAAAACGGGACAGTACGTCACTTTCGCCAGCCGCTTCCATTTTCTAGTGCGACAATTTTTGGTTTTATATAACGCATACGAGCGGAAAGCGACGTTCTTTGTAGGAGAACAGGTTGTGTGATGTGTCAGAGTCGTTGGTTGTGAAGATCAGGTCCAGTGGGTTATTCTCTCCAGCTGGCTCCCACACATAGCTGGCTTCCACACACAGCTGGCTCCCACACACAGCTGGCTCCCACACATAGCTGGCTCTCACACATAGCTGGCTTCCACACACAGCTGGCTCCCACACACAGCTGGCTCTCACACATAGCTGGCTTCCACACACAGCTGGCTCCCACACACAGCTGGCTCCCACACATAGCTGGCTCCCACACATAGCTGGCTTCCACACACAGCTGGCTCCCACACACAGCTGGCTCCCACACACAGTTGGCTTCCACACACAGCTGGCTCCCACACATAGCTGGCTCTCACACATAGCTGGCTTCCATACACAGCTGGCTCCCACACACAGCTGGCTCTCACACACAGTTGGCTTCCACACACAGCTGGCTCCCACACATAGCTGGCTCTCACACAGCTGGCTTCCACACCCGCGGAGTCTCGCGACTGAGTGGATAGCGCCTTAGGGGGTCATAGTCCTAATGGCCCGGGGTTCGATTCCTGGCGGAGGCACAAACAAATGAGCAGAATTTCTATCGCCGTGATGTTCCTGCTCACCTAGCAGTAAATAGGTACCTGGGAGTTGGACAGCTGCTACGGGCTGCTTCCTGTGTGTGTGTGTGTGTGTGGTGTGTGTGTGTGTGTGTGTGTGTGTGTGTGTGTGTTGTGTGTGTGTGTGTGTGTGTGTGTGTGTACTCACCTATTGACAGTCGAGAGGTGGTTCCAAACCCCCGCAAGTATAACGAGGCGAGAGCACACTCACACAAGCACACAAACTCACCTACACACACAAACCAGTTTTTGCTTGGAGCATTAATTAACTATGATCTCAATAAGCAGCC
>WNGS01008507.1:3249111-3262162 GCA_020271785.1 Procambarus virginalis
ACAGACACAAACAGACAGACACAAACAGACAGACACAGACAGACAGACAGACACAAACAGACACAAACAGACAGACACAGACAGACAGACAGACAGACAGACACAGACAGACACACAGACAGACACACAGACAGACACACAGACAGACAGACACAGACAGACAGACACAGACAGACACACAGACAGACACACAGACAGACAGACTGTGGGGGCAGGAAAAGATATCCCGGAAGAGAAAGGCGGGGATGAGCGGGAGGGAACTCTGACACCACCAGCTCTGGGCCTACATTCACGAAGCAGTTACGTAAGTACTTACGAACGTGTACATCTTTCGGAAATCTTTGACGGCTTTGGTTACATTTATTAAACAGTTTACAAGCATGAAAACTTGCCAATCAACTTTTGTTATTATTATAAACAGTCTCCTGGTGCTTCCGAGCTCATTAACTGTTTAATAATTGTAAACAAAGCCGCCAAAGATTGAGAAAAGATGTACAGGTTCGTAAGTGCTTGCGTAACTGCTTAGTGAATCTGGCCCCAGGCCCCTGGTGAGGGTGTTGTGGGGCCCTTCCTGCCCCCCCCCCATCACCACAGAACACACACACACCTGCCCCCCCCCATCACCACCACCACAGTAACATCCAACACCTCCACCTCTCACAACACCATTAATTAAAGCCCTTGCGCCAGCACATGCACTCAACAAACCACAATAGCGTGGTGAATCAACAACCCTGCAAACACACACCGTAACTGTCCCTATGTCCCTTTTGGAGCAATACGGTGGGATTGAACTCACGAACGCGTGTACCTGGTGAAGCCAGAGATCTCAGACTTCACTTCCACCGTATTGCTCAAACTATTCTTTCATGTACTCCAATACTCCATGGACCCGCAAGCACCCAGAGTACTCAATAGCATAAAAATCACAAAGGAACTCCTATTTACGCACTCCAGCGCGTACATTGTACTCCTGTACACTGGTTCCTGTACACCTGTCGCCAAGCTGCACCTGTGTACATAACACTACACTCGGATGTAAGTTCGAACCCTGGTCATGGCCCTTGTGGATTTGTTCAGTGTACCTAATTAGTGCAACAACACATTCCTGGGTCTGTGGTTGCGTGTGTTTACTCAGCCTAGTTGGGCTAGCGGGGGTTGAGCTTCGGCTCTTTGGTCCCGCCTGTCAACTGTCAATCAACTGGCGTAGAGATTCCTGAGCAACACAGAGCTCCAGGGCTCACCATAGCCCGTGCTACCTAGAACTTTTTGTTCCAGGTAGCGAATCTTAAACAACAACAACAACCTCCCAAGAGCTGCGTGTGTTGTCGGCGTGACCCCTGGAGCAGGACGGAGGTAGGACTCCCCCACCGACCAGGTGAGTACAGGTAGGGGAGCATGTAGATGGCGAGGGAGGAATGGGCTGGGTGTTATGGGGAAGGAGAGAGAGGGGGGGGGAAGGGAGTGAGTGCTTGCAGTGGCCTATCTCCACCTATTTACCTACGCTTGTGGATTCACTTTCACCTCCTCGTTCCCTCATCCCAACTGCCTCCAAGACTGCCCTACACATTAGGAATAAGACGGGGTCCAAGTTATCACGTCTCCAGGACACTGACATCAACTGTTATCAAAAGAGTACATAGAAGTAGTCTCCTGACTCTTGCTTACAAGCCACGAGCTTATTTATAAATGAGCCCCATTTGGAAGGGCTTATAAGTGAGCCTTTCCACAGCTCATTTACAGCATTACCCAACTTGTTTTTCCCCCAGAACCCGATTCGACAATAGTTTTACAACTACGTCATGATGGAAGGGTGAGGAAATTGCTTCTGGGGGGAGAGAAGACATAGTATAAGAGGAAGTTAATACTTCCCCAGCAGCAGCAGCAGCAGCAGCAGCAGGGGGGGAGGAAGCTTCCTGTGTATGTGTAATTGTGCTCTCTGTAATCCTTTTTGCGCTACCGCTCACAGGATAAGTATGGGATACAAAATAAAGTAGCCGCCTCAGCGGCAACAATCAATAAAATGAAACGCCTTTATTCACAGGTCATTTTTGTGGCAGTGGCGTCTAACAGCCTGGTTGATGAGAACGTTAACGGTGAGTCCTCGCCAGAGACCGGGCCGTGGGAATCGTGATCCTCGGAACCAACTTAAGGTATACAGCCTGGAGGTAAGGCTGTCATGGCTCAAGCGCATCCATCAACCTTCCTTGTTATGGATGGTATTCTCTCTCACACATACTCCTCCCAAGACAATTGTTCTTCCCTTCTTTATTGCATTCTTTGTACGATAGATTCTGGGTAGTTTTGCTCTGTGTAATTACAGCCTGGTTGACCAGTTCAGCAACGAGGAGACCTGGTCGAGGACCGGGCCGCGGGGACGCTAAGCCTCCGGAGAGACAGAGAGAGAGAGAGAGAGAGAGAGAGAGAGAGAGAGAGAGAGAGAGAGAGAGAGAGAGAGAGAGAGAGAGAGAGAGAGAGAGAGAGAGAGAGAGAGAGAGAGAGAGAGAGAGAGTGAGAGTGAGTGTGTGTAGGGGGAGGGTGCGTTCGTGTTATTATAATTCATATTACATTTAAGCTCAGCACCCACTCTCCCTCCATTCCTCCCCTCCTCTCTCTCTCTCTCTCTCTCTCTCTCTCTCTCTCTCTCTCTCTCTCTCTCTCTCTCTCTCTCCCTCTCCTTTTCTCTCACCCTCTCCCTTTCACCCCCACGCCCTGCCCGCCCCGCCCACAACCAACAGTTACATGCCCGAGTCAAAACTGACAAGTCATGCCTTTCTCCCCCATGTCTTCATTACTGAATATCAAACGCTCGACGCCGTACGAGTTAACCTGGAAACTCATCACAGACTATCATCACACGACCTTGTAACATACTCAGTAAAGTCTCCCAGTCTCTTACGTTGCTCCTCAGACCCCACCTATCTCTCTTTGACCCAAGTCCGGTATCACTCCCTCACGCTGTGACTTGCTGTTTCGACGTCTTAATGTACCCAACATGTGATTGGACTTGCCTAAGCGTCCCATGGACGTAGGTCATCCTGGTGCAGCCATCTATTCAAACGTCTCCAGAGGCCCAGCCACTAAGCTGGTTTTTGTGTCACACAAAACTCCGGATTGGCGTCGACTCCCGTGGCCCGGCGTCGACTCCTGTAGCCCGAGTGCCTTCAGGTTGGTTCACAGCTGTTCGGCATGCCTTGAGGAAGAAGGTGGGGTAGGTGGGGGGGGAGAGCTATCGCGTGCAATTGCAGTAAATGCGAGATCAAGAGGTCAAGCCAGATTACAGTCACACATTCTGAGCGGATATCTTGAAGGCGCGTGTGGCTTCATTTACATTGGGCACAAGAACATGTTCCTGAATCGTTCTCAAAACAATGCAAAAAGGTGTATAACATGTAAAGGATGACGTAATATAATCCTCAGTTATACAAAATTACAAGCAGCTTCGAAGAGGAGTCGCAATCCATATATATATATATATATATATATATATATATATATATAGATATATATATATATATATATAGATATATAGATAGATATACATATAGATTATAGATATAGATACATATATATATATATATATATATATATAATATATATATATATATATATATATATATATATATATATATATGCAAACAAGCCTGAATGGTCCCCAGGACTAGATACAACTGAAAACTCACACCCCAGAAGTGACTCGAACCCATACTTCTGGGGTGTGAGTTTTCAGTTATATATATATATATATATATATATATATATATATATATATATATATATATATATATATTGTATTAAAATATGGAAGGGAGTACCACCTCTGGCTGGAAGAAGGGGGACCCATAGCCTCGGAGGAAATCACACATAACGCATTGGAAGGAATGTAGGTCCCCTCCAATACAGTTTCTGTGTGCTTTTCTCCTACCACCCCCTTCCTTTTTATATATATTGGAATAATTACAAAGGTTATGAATCACCGAACTAACTAAGGAGAAAATAACAGAAGGGATTAAGTGAGAAAATCTAATTACACAGATTTAATCGTCTCAACTTTGCATCCTTAATTAACATTAAAGTGCATACTGCAAATGAGATTTCGACGGAAATCATCAATTGTGATGGAAATAATAAAATTTGTCCTAAAAAAGTATAAAAAAGCAGCACTTTTTGCTGGAAGCAGCAACAGAATGAATGAAACACTGGATTATATATTCACTGTATATGTACCTATACCTATATACACCTATATACCTATACACACCTATATGTGTACTCAACTAGGTGAGTACACAGGCAATAATAACTAAGGGGGTTACAGTATACAAAAGTCAATTAACAAAGCTACCTTTTTTTTAACTTCTCATCCTTAATTAGCATTCAGAGATAAAAGCAATTTATTTGTTGATAAAACCAAAAAAATAATAAGTCGTTCCTTCAAACAGCAAAAAGCTTCACCATTGATGCAACACAGCCAAACAACCCCCCCCTTACCCCATACCCCCCCGAGCCAGGGACTGAGGCAACAACTTCACAAGGGATAATATGAAAAAAATATATATATATATTACACAAAGATTGACATTTTTGTTGACTTTGCAACCTAAATCACTTGGTGCCATTTTCAAGGAAATGTAATTTTCGAATGAAAACTCATTATTAATTTTTTCATTATTAATTTTGAATAATGAAAAAACAAGTAATTGGGCTCTAAAAGGCTCAAAAATAGCCCCAGTTGTCTTAGAAGCTGCCAAAGCTACTCACCCGGGCATAAAGGCAGGAATAAACGAAGAATATAGACTAAATAAAAGGTCTAATTACAGGTACTTCAGCTTTTAAAGACCCCCCCCCCCCCACAAGCCTAATTCAGCCTTCAGTGACAATACAATTTTCGTATTAAAATATCAAAATCGGACCCCAAAAAAGGGGTCAAAAGCAGCAATGATGACAAAAAGCCGCAAAAGAGTGAATGAAACCCTATGAGCCATTGGGCAAGAATATCACAGCTGACAGTAGTACAAAAATATATCAAATATTCCGCTTTTGGGATTGAATTCTATAATTAGTATTTGCTAGGAAAATCAGGGTTATAAAGTACGTCTGGTGGCATTATAAAAGAATTTAAGTATTCTTTGCTTTAATATAAACACAAGACGACCTGACTTCTGCGTTGGCTACTAAAGAGTCCAACACACAGCTTCAGGGACGCCCAACACCAAACTTCAGACTGTACTGAGGCCCTTCAGACTGTACTGAGACCGTTGCCATAGATATCTTCAGGAAAAGCTGTGACAGTTTGTCACAGTTAAGGACCCAGCAAAATCTGAAGGCATTAACAGCCATTTTCTAAACTTTGAAGGCATAAGTAGTTAGAATATAACAGTATCAAGGGGAAAAAATATTACATAGTGGTATAATGAAACCAAAACAGCGCTCTAGAAATACCCATACTTTTTTTTTATTAATTCAGTATACGACTTAATGCCCTAGTGGAAGGTTAAGATAACCCTAACTACTAATTAGTTGAAACACTTATAAACCCGCTTCATGCAGATCGGCGTTCAATCCCCGACCGTCCAAGTGGTTGGGGCACCATTCCTTCCCTCCGTCCCATCCCAAATCCTTATCCTGACCCCTTCCCAGTGCTATATAGTTGTAATGGCTTGGCGCTTTCCCTTGATAATTCCTTCCTTCCTTCCTCCCCCTGTATAAATGTATTTATTAGGCTTACAGAGACACAGGTATGAAATAACGTGCGCAAAAAAGACCTTTCCTATCAACATAAGCCCATTAATAATGGGGGTATGATGGTATATAATTAGTGGTGACGTCCAGCCCTGTACGACAGCCAGAAGGGGCAACTAATGTAAAGGCTTTCTCCTGGGCGACGCTGGCGCGTACTGTAGGTGGAGTACGCCAGCGTCCCCCCCCCCTCTCTCTCTCTCTCTCTCTCTCTCACCACCACGGTCAGGTCCGTCTCTTCCACTCCTACCTAGACCTGTATGCTAGGTCTATATCTCACGGGGGCCCTCTATGTTAGTCCTGAATCTCATGGGGGCCTGTATGTTAGGTCTGAGAGAGAAAATTATACTCTCGCGTTTCCCGGTGCTTCTATCGCAGGGAGAACAATGGAGGGAGGAGGAATGCCCTTATCGGTCACACGTTGTTTCTGTCGTTCCTCACAGGTGCGCCACGCGATATCAAACTGGTTATAATCAGCATAATACGGCTAAGGATAATATCTTTTTCATTCCTCTTTTTTGACCTACCAGCTAGAGGACCCAAGACAGAAAACGGGACAGTACGTCACTTTCGCCAGCCGCTTCCATTTTCTAGTGCGACAATTTTGGTTTTATATAACGCATACGAGCGGAAAGCGACGTTCTTTGTAGGAGAACAGGTTGTGTGATGTGTCAGAGTCCTTGGTTGTGAAGATCAGGTCCAGTGGGTTATTCTCTCCAGCTGGCTCCCACACATAGCTGGCTTCCACACACAGCTGGCTCCCACACACAGCTGGCTCCCACACATAGCTGGCTCTCACACATAGCTGGCTTCCACACACAGCTGGCTCCCACACACAGCTGGCTCTCACACATAGCTGGCTTCCACACACAGCTGGCTCCCACACACAGCTGGCTCCCACACATAGCTGGCTCCCACACATAGCTGGCTTCCACACACAGCTGGCTCCCACACACAGCTGGCTCCCACACACAGTTGGCTTCCACACACAGCTGGCTCCCACACATAGCTGGCTCTCACACATAGCTGGCTTCCATACACAGCTGGCTCCCACACACAGCTGGCTCTCACACACAGTTGGCTTCCACACACAGCTGGCTCCCACACATAGCTGGCTCTCACACAGCTGGCTTCCACACCCGCGGAGTCTCGCGACTGAGTGGATAGCGCCTTAGGGGGTCATAGTCCTAATGGCCCGGGGTTCGATTCCTGGCGGAGGCACAAACAAATGAGCAGAATTTCTATCGCCGTGATGTTCCTGCTCACCTAGCAGTAAATAGGTACCTGGGAGTTGGACAGCTGCTACGGGCTGCTTCCTGTGTGTGTGTGTGTGTGTGTGTGTGTGTGTGTGTGTGTGTGTGTGTGTGTGTGTGTGTGTGTGTGTGTGTGTGTGTGTGTGTGTGTGTGTGTACTCACCTATTAGTACTCACCTATTGACAGTCGAGAGGTGGGACCAAACCCCCGCAAGTATAACGAGGCGAGAGCACACTCACACAAGCACACAAACTCACCTACACACACAAACCAGTTTTTGCTTGGAGCATTAATTAACTATGATCTCAATAAGCAGCCATTATCACCACCGTCAGAGGCAGCCCTTGTGAGAGCCCTGTGGATGCCCTTCTTCATTCGCAACCCAAATATGATTAGGCTGTCAAGAGTTATTTGTTATGCTGGTTAACTAATTATAATTAGTTCATGCCACCTATGTTCAATCCCTCTTTAATCAACATTTTATTATATATACTATATATATATATATATCTATATATATATATATATATATATATATACTATATAAATATATATATATACTGAAACTCACACCCCAGAAGTGACTCGAACCCATACTGCCAAGAGCAATGCAATGGTATGTACAGGGACGCCTTAATCCGCTTGACCATCACGACCGGACAAAAGAAAGTGATAGCCGAAGCTATTTGACCACTTCCCCGCCGGCACTCGGATGGTAATCTTGCGCATAGCATTTTATCAAATCACCTCATTTTTTGGGGAACACGTGAGGACACAAATGCGCGAACAAGCCGGAATGGTCCCAGGACTATATGCAACTGAAAACTCACACCCCAGAAGTGACTCGAACCCATACTGCCAGGAGCAATGCAAATGGTATGTACAGGGCGCCTTAATCCGCTTAAGGCGATGATGGTCAAGTTTAAATACCGTCCCATTTACAGGTAATGGNCCACCAACCATCCCACCTACCACCACCAGCGCCACACCCACCTACCAACCACAGCGCACACCCACCTATCAACCACCAGTGCCACACCCAACTACATACCCAACAGATGAAGGGATTCCCGCTTGCGTGAACCTAATTTTTTGCTCTTGCAGGTCCTTCCTCAGTACCGGGAGAGTGGTCTGCCTTTCACTACCTCCTCCTCCTCCTCCCCGGTACCGTCTGGTCTTCCTACACCTGACACCGGCAACTCGACAAGGAGCTCATACACATTCCTGGCACTCTCGCTAGCATGGAGACCGTTCACGATGCCATCTATCCAAGGGGAGGATGCTGGGCTTATCTCCTACCGAATCTTTGCTTTCATTTGCACCCAGCTGTTTATATTGCTCTTTGTAACCCACACACAATGCTTCTACAGCGTCTCTTTACCAGAAAACATAGCCACCTGGGTCTGTTCACAACTGTATGTGCACCTAGGGGTCCCCTTGTAGACATGTTACGGTGGGAGACGATTAACATTTACAATTAACTAACAACTATTATGGATGCAGATTTATAAAATGTGTTTATGGCAACAGATTAACTATGGAACTGATAATGTCCTTTTCCTCCACGTCAGCGACCCTTAGTTTCTTGATTCTGAAATGCCTTTATCTACAAATCATTCTCTCGCCTTGGTTACCCTTTGCATTTTATCAACTGAGACTATTCTCAAGCTAAACGAAATTTGTTTCATCTTAAGCCTGCTTCCAACACTAGCACTGCGCTCTGCCTTCCCTTCATATCTGAATCTCTTGCTTTCATTTGCGACTTTCACAAGCGACTTGAGAATGGTCCAGGACGGACCGAAACGTCGTCCCTTCAACTTCTAGTGTGTGGTCTGGTCAACATACTTCAGCCACGTTATTGTGACTCTTCGCCTTCATATCTGAACTCAAAACTCCTACCAATACCTTTCGTCCTCTTGACATAAAGTTCGCCTTTCGACAAACTAACACACTTCGTAGCAATCTAGTTCACACAGCTCCTCCTGCTTCTAATGCTGCTGGTGTCTACTCTATTTCCTGTTCCTCTTGTCCTGGGGGAGCCGGTCGGCCGAGCGGACAGCACGCTGGACTTGTGATCCTGTGGTCCCGGGTTCGATCCCGGGCGCCGGCGAGAAACAATGGGCAGAGTTTCTTTCACCCTATGCCTCTGTTACCTAGCAGTAAAATAGGTACCTGGGTGTTAGTCAGCTGTCACGGGCTGCTTCCTGGGGGTGGAGGCCTGGTCGAGGACTGGGCCGCGGGGACACTAAAAAGCCCCGAAATCATCTCAAGATAACCTCAAGATAACCTCCTCTCCAATGCTTTGGCGAAACTGGCCGTACACTGAATGACAGACCTAAAGAACACAAAAGAAGTGTTAAGTCTGTTGACACAAACAATGCTCTCTTCTGCCATATGAGGGATTCTAATCATCCCATTGATTGGTCTTCCTCCAAAATAATCTTTCCTGCCTCTACACAGACGCCGTCTTGTTGAATCGGCTGTAATACACAATGTACCCAACATGAACTTGAATCCTGGCTTTGTTGCTGTGGACTCTTCCCTTTCACAGTATATACTCAAATGCTCTAAACTTTCTGACAAACGTGACCTAACATAAGCCTACCCTTCCATTTATCTTTCTTTCTTTTTCTTTCCCATGTTTTCTCTTACGATTCCTTTCTTATTCCTATTACTATCACCTTTATTACACCTTACCTTTCGTACTGTTGTTGTTGTTTCAGATTTAGCTACTCCGAACGAAGTGTCCATGTAGCACGGGCTATGGTGAGCCCGTAACGTATCCATACTACAGTTGAGTGTTTCGTACTTTTTGCCTTGCCTTTTCTTCCTCTAAGATTTCCTTCTCCTCACCTCTCTCTTGCCTATTTATTGCCTTTGCCTTCTTCCCTCATCATTACGGGCTATTCATGCCCGTGCCACCTCTTGGGTGGCCCTAAGATCACGTGAATATAAAACCCTAAGATCACGTGAATATAAAACCCTAAGATCACGTGAATATAAAACCCTAAGATCACGTGAATATAAAAACCCAATAGGCCAAAACGACAAGTGTGTGGTTGGGGTTGGGGGTGGGGGCGGGGGGGGGGGATGGGACAGAAGGACCAAAGTTCTGTGGCAGTCAAGTGAGAGTTACGTCACGGGGGGAGGTTACGTCACGGGGGGAGGTTACGTCACAGGGGGGGAGGTTACGTCACAGGGGGAGGTTACGTCACAGGGGGGGGGTGTTACGTCACGGGGGTGGGGGGACTCTCCTTGTGCCTTTCCCCGCCGCCCAGACGACGGGGGGACGTGGGGGTCCCGGGCCACTTACACAACAACGCTGCCAATACCATGGCTGCCTGCCGGGGCCAGCCAGGTCAAGTCCTGCCACCTGGCTGTCAGGGAGGGGCAGGTCGCCAGGGTCCAGGTACACGGCAGAGCATTAACCTGCTCCACTACAGGTTAGTGGGAAGGCGGAGTCTATCTACCTTGTGTCTACCGAGTTCCCTCAGGTGGCTTGCGTCTAGAGGCACGACCCTTAACAAGCACACACACCTCAGTACTTGATAGACGAAGCCAACAACCGGAGCAGTCAAAGTCGTGACGTTCAATAATAATACTGGCCAGGAGGGTGCTGCGGGCCGGAGAAAATGTTTCAGTGATAAGAGAAAAATGTAAAAGTTAATCAGCAATATCACGGTGAAGATCAGGAGAGGAGACGAGTGGCGGCTCTTGCAAGTCGCCCCTCAAGAACTAGTGAGCCTGGCACGCGCCGAGACGCTGTTCTTTGTCCTATACTCGGGGAGGTTCCCCACTGTCAATCACCTCAACCTATTTTCACACCAAGAAGCGTGACGTCAACCTATACTTACGAGACACTTCCCGCCACAACTCTGCGCCACAATAATAAATCATTTAACTTAAAATGTTGTATCGTTGAAGAGTTTCTAATCTACGGCATCATGACCGGAGGCTCCCAGCATTCCTTCCCTCCCAGGCCCATCCCAAATCCTTTTATCCTCATCCCTTCCCAGTGCTATGAAGTCGTCATGGCTTGGCGCTTTCCCGACCATTCCCTTCCCTTCCCTCCCAGCTGGAGCTGTCCGCGACACAGCTATAATGTGCAACATTAAACAAGTGGGTGTTAGATGTACCACCATCAGCTGGGAACTTCATTGTTATATGAATATGTTTACCAATAGTTACAAATCTATTTAAAAAAAATAAGTGTCGATGAGCATAAGAGTTTGTAGCTCATTAGCTCACTTGTAGTTTGTAGCTCACTTGCTCATTAGCTTATGTGTAGAAAATGTGATGGGACTCTTAATTCTACGTAACCTATCTCACGTTATCACATCCCCAGGCCTACACTGATTCTTGGTCCACTAATTACAATTATTACTTTTCCCAAGTGTACAATTAATTACAATTAATATTTCATGTTGAAGTTGTAATATAAGGTTCGACAGCACATCGACAGTTTACTGGCTATTAATGCCCGTGTCACCTCTTGGGTGGCCTAATCTTTACCAATGGATTGCGTCAGACAATCCATAACACCGCTCCTGTGCCAGGTAAGTCCACCACGGGCTCACCATAGCCCGTGCTACTTGCCCCGCTCCTGTGCCAGGTAAGTTACGGGCTCACCATAGCTCGTGCTACTTGCCCCGCTCCTGTGCCAGGTAAGTTACGGGCTCACCATAGCCCGTGCTACTTGGAACTTGTTCCGAGTAGCTGAATCTATAACAACAACAACGTCAGACAGTCTAAACTCGTACAGTGGTTCAGTACACACTTGAGAGACATGAGAAGGACAAACAAGACATGATAATGACGACGACGTATAAGATACTAAGAAGATTGACAAAGTAAATATAGAAGCAGCGCTCAAATTAAGGCAGAGCAGAATAAGGAGCATAATTTGAAACTGGAAACGCAGACGAGTCAGAAAGACATTTTCGAGTCTCGGAGCCGTAAATGAGGAAAGTTGTCCAAGCTAGTTGATACGCAGTTTTAAATAAAAATACGATAAGAAAAGCGAGGAAAATGAATCGGTGCATTGAACTAATAATGGCCATATTGGAATAAGTTTATTGAGGTAAAATACACACAAAGGGATGAGGTAGCTCAAGTTATTCTCACCCTGTCCAGTACATTGTGTTAATACATACATAGACACACAATAATGGCCAAAAGGCCGGACTTTAAAGAGCTGATGCTCGAGCCTGCAAGCACAACCCGGTGAGTACATGACCTTTGACCCCCCACAGCAACACTACCCATCCACCTGGACATCAAACAACTCTTATGATAATCAGCCGAAGACACAACCACTGACCTTTTAATACACGCTCATGACTGACCCCAAACGCTGGCTGGCCCACCCAAGGCTTAACCTGGCAAAATACACATCTTTCCTCTCGGTATACAGCTGGAATTTCTGAAGTATACCCAAACATACCCAAAGTATTCCCATATAACCAAATTACAGTTGGATAGAACAATGTAAAATTCAGTAACTCTTCAACGCACGTCTAATAACACTTCATGTTTCTGGCGCTGAAACGCCAGAAACATCTACATAAGTATCCCCCAACAAAAGAAGAAATCCCGACCTCCTGCTAGCGTCACTTAACGTTATCTTGAGGTTATCTTGAGATGATTTCGGGGCTTTAGTGTCCCCGCGGCCCGGTCCTCGACCAGGCCTCCACCACCGGGAAGCAGCCCGTGACAGCTGACTAACACCCAGGTACCTATTTTACTGCTAGGTAACAGGGGCATAGGGTGAAAGAAACTCTGCCCATTGTTTCTCTCCGGCGCCTGGGATCGAACCCAGGACCACAGGATCACAAGCCCAGCGTGCTGTCCGCTCGGCCGACCGGCTCCCAAACGTCCCCAAAGTCTCGACATCTCATGTCACCTATTACCACGCCCATCCTCTGCTAGCATCCTGAGATCACTCACTGATGTTTACTCAATTATTTAATATACATCTTTCCTCTGACCTCTCACTCTCAGGTCGGAAGCCAGAATAACTCTCACGGGGCAGATTCGTTCCACCCAACTATATGGGGGT